>JACBWV010000839.1:5209344-5257934 GCA_013435795.1 Chlamydomonas sp. ICE-L
AATCCGTCTTCCTTCTGGTGACTCCCCAACCACCCCTCCTCCCTCTTCCACTTCCCCACTTCCAGTCTTATCACATTCATCTCTCTTCATCCAACCCTCCCTTCTTCCTTCATCACCCGACATCAGTATTCTTTCTGGTGACATCCCAACCACCCCTCCTACCACTTCCCACTTCATTCTTATCACTTGTTATATTATTCTCCAAACCCTCCTTTCCTCATCAACCGACATCCGTTCTTCCTTATGGTGAAATCCCACCCAACCCTCTCACATCTCCTCCTCCCACTTCCATTTCTGATACTTATATCTTTTCCTCAAGCACTCCTTATTCTCATCACCCGACACGTCTTCCTTCTGGTGACCTCCAAACCACCCCTCTCCTATTCCCTTCCCCAATTCATTTTTATCACCTTATATCTTCTACCTCCACCTCCTTCTTGTTTTTTCCTCATCACCCGACATAGGTCACCTTTGGTGAACTCCCACCCCACCCATCATCCCTCTTCCCCTTCACCATTCAATATTATAAATTCATATGCTTCTTCCCCAAACCCTCGTCTTCCTCATCACCCGACATCCGTCTTCCTTCTGGTGACCTCCCACCCACCCCTCCTCCCCTCCTCCCCTTCCCACTTCCATTCCTATCACCTTTCATATCTTTCTTCCTCCAACCCTCCTTCTTGCCTCATCACCCCCGACATCCGTCTTCCTTCTGGTGACCTCCCACCCCACCCCTCCTCCCCTTCCCCACTTCCATTCCTATCACCTTTCATATCTTCTTCCTCCACCCCTCCTTCTTCCTCATCACCCGACATCCGTCTTCCTTCTGGTGACCTCCCACCCACCCCTCCTCCCCTCTTCCCCTTCCCCACTCCATTTATCACCTTTCATATCTTCTTCCTCCAACCCTCCTTCTTCCTCATCACCCGACATCCGTCTTCCTTCTGGTGACCTCCCACCCACCCCTCCTCCCCTTCCCCACTTCCATTCCTATCACCTTTCATATCTTCTTCCTCCACCCTCCTTCTTCCTCATCACCCGACATCCGTCTTCCTTCTGGTGACCTCCCACCCACCCCTCCTCCCCTCTTCCCCTTCCCCACTTCCATTCTTATCACCTTTCATATCTTCTTCCTCCAACCCTCCTTCTTCCTCATCACCCGACATCCGTCTTCCTTCTGGTGACCTCCCACCCACCCCTCCTCCCCTCTTCCCCTCCCACTTCCATTCTTATCACCTTTCTATCTTCGTCCTCCACCCCTCCTTCTTCCTCAATCACCCCGGACATCCGTCTTCCTTCTGGTGACCTCCCACCCACCCCTCCTCCCCTTCCCCACTTCCATTCTTATCACCTTTCATATCTTCTTCCTCCACCCCTCCTTCTTCCTCATCACCCGACATCCGTCTTCCTTCTGGTGACCTCCCACCCACCCCTCCTCCCCTTCCCCACTTCCATTCTTATCACCTTTCATATCTTCTTCCTCCACCCCTCCTTCTTCCTCATCACCCGACATCCGTCTTCCTTCTGGTGACCTCCCACCCACCCCTCCTCCCCTCTTCCCCTTCCCCACTTCCATTCTTATCACCTTTCATATCTTCTTCCTCCACCCCTCCTTCTTCCTCATCACCCGACATCCGTCTCCCTTCTGGTGACCTCCCACCCACCCCTCCCTCCCCCTTTTCCATTTCCCAACTTAACTGTCCTATCACCTTTCATTATTGTACTTTCCTTACCCACTCCATCCCTCTTCATCATCACTGGACATCCGTCTCCCTTCTTGTACCCCCCCCCCCCCCCCCCCCCCCCCCCCCCCCCCCCCCCCCCCCCCCCCCCCACCCCCCACACACACATACACCACCCCTCCTCCCCCCTTACCCTTCCCCACTTCCATTCCTATCACTTTTCATATCTCCTTCCTCTTCACCCGGCATCTGTCTCCGTTTTGGTAACCCTCTACAAAAGTGGTACCCTGAACCAGACATCCGTCTCCCTTCTGGCAACCTCCCCCCACCCCTCCTCCCCTCTTACCCTCCCCCATACCTTTGTGAGGTCGATTGCTAGCGTGTAGCACGAAAAGAAACCGTATGTGTAGACCACATTGACATACCTGCAATGGGGTTGTGTGATTGCTTATTGCTTGTGTTTTTTGTTGGTTGGTGGTATGGTGGTTTTGTGGTTGCTGGGTGCTTGTATTCGAGGTTGCTTGGTGGTATGGTGGTTTTGTGGTTGCTTGGTGCTTGCATTCGAGGTTGCTTGGTGGTATGGTGGTTTTGTGGTTGCTTGGTGCTTGTATTCGAGGTTGCTTGGTGGCCTGGTGGTTTTGTGGTTGCTGGGTGCTTGCATTCGAGGTTGCTTGGTGGTATGGTGGTTTTGTGGTTGCTTGGTGCTTGTATTCGAGGTTGCTTGGTGCTTGTATTCGAGGTTGCTTGGTGGCCTGGTGGTTTTGTGGTTGCTTGGTGCTTGCATTCGAGGTTGCTTGGTGGTATGGTGGTTTTGTGGTTGCTTGGTGCTTGTATTCGAGGTTGCTTGGTGGCCTGGTGGTTTTGTGGTTGCTTGGTGCTTGTATTCGAGGTTGCTTGGTTGCCTGGTGGTTTTGTGGTTGCTGGGTGCTTGTATTCGAGGTTGCTTGGTGGTATGGTGGTTTTGTGGTTGCTTGGTGCTTGTATTTGAGGTTGCTTGGTTGCCTGGTGGTTTTGTGGTTGCTGGGTGCTTGTATTCGAGGTTGCTTGGTGGTATGGTGGTTTTGTGGTTGCTTGGTGCTTTTATTCGAGGTTGCTTGGTTGCCTGGTGGTTTTGTGGTTGCTGGGTGCTTGTATTCGAGGTTGCTTGGTGGAATGGTGGTTTTGTGGTTGCTTGGTGCTTGTATTCGAGGTTGCTTGGTTGCCTGGTGGTTTTGTGGTTGCTGGGTGCTTGTATTCGAGGTTGCTTGGTGGTATGGTGGTTTTATGGTTGCTTGGTGGTTGTATTTGAGGTTGCTTGGTTGCCTGGTGGTTTTGTGGTTGCCTGGTGCCTGTCTTTTATAATGGTCAACGTGAATGGTCAACGTGGTGGTTTTGTTGTTGCTTGTATTTTAGGTTGCTTGGTGCTTTTATTTTAGGTTGCTTGGTGGTATGGTGGTTTTGTGGTTGCCTGGTGCTTGTGTTATATAATGGTCAACGTTGTGGTTTTGTTGTTGCTTGCATTTGTGGTTGCTTGGTGCTTTTATGTGAGGTTGCTTGGTGGTATGATGGTTCTGTGGTTGCCTGGTGCTTGTATTACATAATGATCAATGTGAATGGTGAACGTGGTGGTTTTGTTGTTGCTCGTATTTGTGTTTGCTTGGTGGTATGGTGGTTGCCTGGTGCTTGTATTACATAATGATCAATGTGAATGGTCAACGTGGTGGTTTTGTTGTTGCTTGTATTTGTGGTTGCTTGGTGGTATGGTGGTTCTGTGGTTGCCTGGTGCTTGTATTACATAATGGTCAATGTGTGGCGCGACATAAAATGTACGAGTAGTGCACTCTGACATTATATGTGTTGTTGTGGCTGCTTGGTGCTTCTATTATATTTTGTGTTGGCGGTTCTGGTATACGTATATATGTGGGATATACGTATACTTATTTGTTGGAGTCTGCTGTTATGTGCTATATAATGGTTAGCGTGTGGCACGAAAAGGAACTGTGTGTGTTTTGCACACAGACATACCTGCAATGCGTTTGTGTGCTTGCGTAGTGTTTGTTTGCGTTGTTGTTGGTTCTGGTACACGTATATATATATATATATATATATATATATATATATATATATATATATATATATATATATATATATATATATAATAAAAGTGCGAGCAAGTAGCACCTAGACCTGTTACCAGCACCTAGACAAGCCACCAGCACAAGCACTAAGCATGCCAACAGCTACTCACTGCATCGCTGACAGGCGGTCGTTCCAGAGACCAACCTCCACCGCTTTTGAGATGAAGGTTGGATCTGTGCTGAATAATTGATTGCATGCGTACGACATGGTGATGTACAACTTCCTATCGTAGGTGAAGTACACATACGCGTCTCCGGCAGGTACTGCGGGAGCCTGGAGAGGGATGGGTGGATGCAGTGTTGTTAGGGTCTTGCATATGTTTTCAGAATCAGCAGGTATGAGCTTTTAATATGTGTTTTGGCGTGAGATTTAGCGTGTGTGTTTAGTGTTATAAGGGTCTTGATAGTGGTCTGTGAGTGTGTGTGTGAAAGTGCGTGTGTGTCAGGGTGTGTGATAGAGTGAGAGTTTGTGTCCTTCTGCTGGGGTGGGGTGGTAGAGGGATGGGTGGAAGCAGTGTTGTAAGTGTCTTGCATATGTTGTTAGTATTTGCTGTACATATCTGTTTGTGTGTTTTAAGGTCTTTAGTGCGTGTGTGTTAGTGTGTGTTTTAGGTATTTCGTGTGTGTTTGTGTGTTCTAAGGTATTTAGTGTGTTTAAGCGTGTGTGTTAGTGTGTGTTTTTAGGTCTTCAGTGTGTGTTTGTGTGTTTTAGGTCTTGTGTGTGTGTCTGTGTGTTTTAGTCTTCAGTATATGTTTGTGCGTGTATGGGTGTGTTTAAGTGTGTTTAAGGTGTGTTTACGTGTGTTTGAGTGTGTTTAAGGACAGATTGGATGAATGATGGATTTGATGCGTTGGCTGTTCATGCATAGGCTGTGCATTCAATGTGTTTTCTTCTTCTTTTCTTCTTGCATTCAATGTTGTCCATTCCACGACCCAACTCACATTCCCCGCCCCAAAAAAGACTTGGAGCTGAAGGACATTTCTGCTCCACCCTGCTGCTGGGTACGGGAGGGTCCCCTTCAGGTGCCATCTTTTTTTGTCAGTGTGATCTACAGATACAGTTATTTTTCGTGCCTCCCATAGGCCCACAACCCAACTCCCATTCCCCGCATGGAAGAGCTGGAGCTTGAGAACGTTTCTGCTCCACCCTGCTGCGGGGTGTTCAGGTGCTGGGATGTCAGGTTTTCCGAGACGGGGTCTGGGGTGTCTGGTATGTTACGGGAAGTTCTGTCTGGTATCACACATACAAGTTATTTGAATACTTCTCATTGACCCACAAGCGGACTCACATTCCCTGCCCCAAAGAGCTGGAGCTGGAGGACATTTCTGCTCCACCCTGCTGCGGGGTGTTCGCAAATCTCTTCCCGAGTTGCCTTGTTGTTTGAGGGGATGTGTGAGGTCTCTGGGATATCAGGCAACGAGCAGTACGATGAATCTTGGTAGAAGTTGTCCGCAGTCGGAATGTTCTGGGGTAAAGGTATAGGGTTAGTGGTGGAGTGGTGGTGGGCGGGTGGAGTGAGGGGGGAGTGGTGGTGGTGGTGGTGGGGGGGGGGGGGGGGGGGGGGGTTGGAATGAGGGTGGTTTTATGGTTTTATGGTGGTGGGAGGGTTTATAGTGGTGTGAGGGTGGAGTGGTGGTGGGTGGTTGGAGAGAGGGTGGAGTGGTGGCGGGTGGGTGGAGTGAGGGTGTGAGGGTGGAGTGAAGGTAGGTGGGGGTGAGGGGGGGGGGGGGGGGGGGGGGGGGGGAAGGGTAGACTGAGGATGGTGTGAGGGTGGGTGATGGATGGGTAGGTTAGGGTGGCGTAAGGGTGGGTTTGGGATGGAGTGAGGGTGGGTGGGGAAGGTTGGAGTGTGGGTGGGTTGAGCAAAAGTGGGGATTATGTGGTCAGTCATGCGTGTTGTTCTTGATCAAGTAGATGTGTGGATATAAGAGAGGATAGTCGGAAGATATTCCAGGAAGGTATGGCGTGGGCTTGTCTAGGGTCAACACTGGCCTGCTTATGGCACCGTTATGTAATATGGGGATGTGTGTGTGTGCATCAGTTAGTGTGTGTGCAGCAGGGGGGGAAGTGCTTGGCTTGTCCTACCATCTAGCAGCTTACCCAACGGGTCAACTCTGGTCTGCTGGGCTAGATGTGTGTGAGTGTATGTGGATGGGGGACCAAAGGCAAGTATGATATCATATGATATCATACAAATTGCATCATATGGTATTGTATATAAATGGTAACTTTGGCTTAGACAGACTGCTGGTATCATATCACATTATATAATAATGCCGTCTCCTAGTTATTAGGGATGCGGTTGTATGAAGCGTCTGAGCGTAAAACATATTATGAGACTAACATACTTTTCATGTTGATGTTTCTCGCCACATTATGTTTCTGCCACAATATGTGGGGTGGGTCTTGTAGCTTTTATTTTCAACTACGAGCAGCAGCTTCTAGGCCGCTCCCCTGACTGGCTGGTCAGGCAAACCTGTTGCAACTTAGTGCACCTTGAATCTGACACAACCGACTTTCCTGTATTGTTGCCATCTTGGGGCTTGGCCAAGTGGCTGGCGCAGGGAGCTGCCTAGAAGCTTCTGCTCGTAGCAGATAATACAAGCTATAGTGGGTAATTCTTTACTGTCTGTGCTCTGTCTACCAGGTATTACAACCATACTTGGTTGGAAGATAGAAAGCATTATGCCAAGTCGGCATGAATGAAGGATGCTGTCCAAAGGGGGAGCCTCGGTCAACACACCAGATATGTTGCCCCTTCTTTATCTCCCAGCTTACCCAATATGTCATGTACCTCACCTGACAAGGACTGCCAGCAGCACACAGTGGGCACTCGGTAATGAGCGATGAAGCTGATGGTACGAAAGTATCGCAGTACCAGTTGTATGAAGCAGGAGCCCCCAGTGCTGCTGGAGCTATTGAAATCAACAAGCTGAAAGTTAACCTGAAGAATGAGCTGGCGCTGGCACGAGGTTTTGGACTCGCGCGCTGATTCGACATTGGATGTGCGCAGCGATGAATAGAGGTGCGGTGGATTATGTTGACGAGCTAATTGCTGCCGAGCGAATTGCGCTGACCGTTGAATGAGTTGGTGAGTTATGTGATGACTGAAGTTTGACTTGTAACGGCTGGTGAACTGTCAGAGGAAAAATCGCGGAATCGCCTTGATGAACGATATCCGCTTACCGCGAACGCATTAGAAGCATTCGGAAAGAATGGATTAAATAAATGAATGCATGAATCGGAGGAGGGGGGTGGAAAATCGTAGAGGAAATTGGGAAGGATTATAAGGATGCGGTGAAGGCGCGGCGTTTCATGACAATGCAATATGCAATGATGACGGGAGGATCGAAACGCGCCTGTGCGATGTGACCGTGGTGTCTATGCTGCTGCTGCGAGCTGTTGCTGTTCGGAAGTTCGTGGTACAAGGTACAAGCCCAGGTGGCGTGGTTTACTTACCGAAATGACTTTCCGGGCACCCACCGCCGGGCCCCACCGCCGGGCACCGGTGCTTTCCAGGGTGAGATGGTCGGGCTGCCAGTTCGAACGCACGAAACTTGAAAATCGCAGCAACAAGCCATATGCAAAACGAAGCCAATGGCAGTTCCTTGTCCCCACTTATGAGCTAAAGTAGCTCCCGCATAGTTCTAGACAACCGCTCACATTCTCTGTTTCGCATAGCATACCCAGCTCTACCTGCCCCTCCCCTTTCCCACTCTCAAGCACGCCACCAGGAGTGCCACCACGACCTTACACACCTTCCCAACTTGGCTGCCTTCCTCTCCACCACTAGCAGCATTAGCTTTCTCAACAAAATCAGCCATGGATCTGAAGGTCTACCAGGAGCTAGAGCAGGCAACCTACGATCTGAGCTCAAGGTGCTTGTACCAAGCCTCTCGCTGGGCAGCTGAGCAGTTGGTTGGGCTGGATGAAGCACAACAGGCGACAAACATACCACCTGCACCTTCGCCTTTGGATCGACATCCAAAGTTTATTCTAGCTACAGCCTACTTTCAGGACAAGGTTTGTTGTTTGTCGTCCATCGATTGATCATTCATTCATTCATTCATTCATTCATTCATTCATTCATTCATTCATCCATCCATCCATCCATCCATCCATCCATCCATTCATTCATTCATTCATTCATTCATTCATTCATTCATTCATTCATTCATTCATTCAATCATTCAATCAATCATTCATTCATTCATTCATTCATTCATTCATTCATTCATTCATTCATTCATCCATCCATCCATTCATCCATCCATCCATCCATATATCCATCCATCCATCCATCCATCCATCCATCCATCCATCCATTCATTCATTCATTCATTCATGCATGCATGCATGCATCCATCCATCCATCCATCCATCCATCCATATATCCATCATTACAGCATCACTTCCATTACAGCATGTATTGGTGGTTGGCCCCAGTCCAAGCAAACTGCGGACACCTGAATCTCACGCCTCGAAATAACAGATTTTGCTATGTATTGTATGTAAATGAAATAGTCATATACGAGTAGTACAGCAGCGTGTACCGCAGGTAGCTCTCTCTCTCTCTCTCTCTCTCTCTCTCTCTCTCTCTCTCTCTCTCTCTCTCTCTCTCTCTCTCTCTCTCTCTCTCTCTCTCTCTCTCTCTCTCTCCCTCGCTCTCCCTCGCTCTCGCTCTCACGCACACATAAGCACACATGAATCCACAACAAGTGCTAGGCGCGTCGCAAGCGACGCAGAAAATTGGCAGAGAGTGTTGTATATTGGAGCAACATGTGGCACTGGAATCAAGTGCTGCTGACCAAAGCCAGGTTGAAGGGGCGACAGGGCCAGGGACCAGTAAGGGCCAGTGGGACGTGATAACAGACAAACAAACAATCAACCAGACAAAGGGGGGGCTCCGCAAAACATCTTTGACACACTGGCCAACTCGATACAACCATTGTCGGATTTTGTGTACATGCAATCAATTTTGCATACACATGGATGCGTACGCCATGGTGATGTACAGCTGTTCATCACCATTTTGTATTTATGTCCAACAATAGTCTGATTGTGAGTATTTGCACAATCAATTTTGCACACGCTTACATATGGATGCAATTACACACGTTTACACATGTTTACACATTTGTATGTGCTGCACAATTGCACACAATTTTGCTGACACATATGCAAGTACCGCACAACCGCATACAAGTTAAAAAAACAATTTCCATGTCACAAATTGTTTGCCATAATGCAGTATTTGAAAAGATGTACGCAACATTGATCGCACACACAAACACAATACACAATTGTTGTATCAAGTTTAAAAACAATTTCCATGTCCCTAATTGTTTGCAATTGTGAATTATTTGCAAATGCATATGCAGCACTGATAGCGCACACAAGCACAATATAAAAGTGTTGCATCAAGCCGTATCAAGTTTAAAAAGAATTTCCATGTCCCTAATTGGTTGCCATAGTATATGCAGCACTGATAGCGCACACAAGCACAATATAAAATTGTTGCATCAAGCCGTATCAAGTTTAAAAAGAATTTCCATGTCCCTAATTGGTTGCCATAGTATATGCAGCACTGATAGCGCACACAAGCACAATATAAAAGTGTTGCATCAAGCCGTATCAAGTTTAAAAAGAATTCCATGTCCCTAATTGGTTGCCATAGTATATGCAGCACTGATAGCGCACACAAGCACAATATAAAAGTGTTGCATCAAGCCGTATCAAGTTTAAAAAGAATTTCCATGTCCCTAATTGGTTGCCATAGTATATGCAGCACTGATAGCGCACACAAGCACAATATAAAAGTGTTGCATCAAGCCGTATCAAGTTTAAAAAGAATTTCCATGTCCCTAATTGGTTGCCATAGTATATGCAGCACTGATAGCGCACACAAGCACAATATAAAAGTGTTGCATCAAGCCGTATCAAGTTTAAAATACAATTTCCACGTACCTAATTGTTTTTTTAATTGCACACACACACACACACACACACACACACACACTCACACACACACACACCCATTAATTACAAACACACACACACTCCAAAACAATTTCCATGTCCCTCCAGGACTACCGACGCGCCTCACACATCTTGAAAGGGGTTCCTGGCCCCAAGGCATTGTTTATTCGCCTGTATTCCCAGTATCTGGCTGGGGAGAAGAGGAGAGAGTGAGTTGTTGTGGGCATCAATATTTGTGTGGTGGCTCACACATGTTGGTGTATGTGACTAGGGAGAAGAAAAGTGAGTGTTTAGTTGTGGGCAGTGTGTAAGGTGCTTGTGGGCAGTGGTCAAGGTGCTTGTGGCCCCAAGGCATTCTTTATACGCCTGTATTGCTAGTATCTGGCTGGGGAGAAGAGGAGAGAGTTAGTTGTTGTGGGCAACAATCTTCGTGTTGGTGGCTCACACAGGTTATAAGGTGTATGTTTTTTTCCGTATAGCTCTTGCATCATCTGCACCCCCCCTGGCCCCCTCGCAACAACACAAACACAAACACAAACACACCCCTGGCCCCCTCACACAAACACGAACACCCACCCACCCACCCACCCCAACCCGCCAGGTCAGTGCGTCAGTGAGTCAGCAGCAGCCTTCTGCATAGCTTTTGCATCATCTACACCCCCCTGGCCCCCTCACACAAACACCAACACCCCCCTCCCTTCACCCACCCACCCTTCACCCACCCTAACCCACTAGGTGGTGGTGCTTATCCAGTGAGTCAGCAGCAGCCTTCTGCCTAGATCTGCATGATCTACACCCCCCTGGCCCCCTCACACCAACACCAACACAAACACACCCCTGGCCCCCTCACACAAACAAAAACACAAACACAAAACACAAGCACAAACACAACCACCCACCCACCCTGTGGTGTATGAGGAAAACGTGTTGTCCGATTGGGGAATCGTAAGGTTATATCCGTTTGATACACCCAAACGTAACGAGTGGAAACGAGATTCAACAGTGGACTCGCCGTTTTGATTGTCTGTGCCGAGGATGAGCTCGGGCTACAATTAGTAGCTTGGACGTTAATGCTTATCGATGATAAGTCTTAACTCCGACACAGACCAGAACGATTTATACTGTTGACTAAACAGTTTGACGGAACACATCCGCAACGGTCGATGTGAGAAGACGATGGATGTATCACGAACTATGTGATGACACTTGGAACGGCCGATATGTTGATCAGACATATCGGACGCTCTAGTATGACAAGCGGAACAGATGCTTGATAAGCGGAACGGACGCTTGAACGGGCGGTCAATAGGACTGACCTTGACTAGTCAACGATGACTCTTCACTTCTTGGAGGCGTCCCTCAATAGTGATTATGGGTTTGTGAGGATACGCATGTAAACAACTGTTACATTTCCCCCCCATCTAGCTTGTGTCACCAATACAAGCGAACTTGACACATATGTCAGGAAGAAACCATTGCCGTTCGCCTTCAGTTACCGGAAAGTTGGAAGATTCATGACGTTTTTCATGTCTCACTCGTATCGTTATATCGCTCCGACGGGTCCGTTCAACCCCCTCCATCTGGTCCATGGATTGTTGACCAAGACTTGTTCTCAGTTGACCGCCTTATTGACCACCGTCGTGACAAACGTAAAAACTTTCTTACTTCGTCAAGTGGCAAGGCCCCGGAGATACCCACACTTGTGAAGAGGCTTCCACTCTTGCCAAGCACGTACCCCACCTCGTCGAAGACTATTGGGACAGTCTTCCCCTTGTAAAACAAGGAGACCGGTTTTGTTAGTAGTTCGCGCCTACTTCTTGACATATATTGTCGAATTCGCTTGTTCCGGTGACGCAAGCTAGATGGGGGAGAATGTAATAGTTAATTACGTTCAATCTCACCACGACCGAGGGACGCCTCATCGAGTGGTTTGTTCTTGTCAAATGACTATCGTTGTAGTCATGATAAGTCAAATCGGTTGACTGTAGTTGCAGTCATGATCGGTCGCCTCGTTGCATCGACCGATCCACGTTCCTCCATACATCGACCGTTTGATGTATCGAGATCGACACATCGACAGTTATCATGTGTCTCGTTGTAATAGTTAATTACGTTCAATCTCACCACGACCTTCCTCGCCGCGCAAAGTGGCCAGGCCACCGCCCAACCTGGCCCGGCCCCCGGAAGCCAAGCCCCTACAAGCCAGGCCAACGCAGGCCGGGCCCCCACCCCTGCCCCTGGCCGCGCCCCAACCAGAACGATTTATACTGTTGACTAAACAGTTTGACGGAACACATCCGCAACGGTCGATGTGAGAGGACGATGGATGTATCACGAACTATGTGATGACACTTGGAACGGCCGATATGTTGATCAGACATATCGGACGCTCTAGTATGACAAGCGGAACAGATGCTTGATAAGCGGAACGGACGCTTGAACGGGCGGTCATTAGGACTGACCTTGACTAGTCAACGATGACTCCACTTCTTGGAGGCGTCCCTCAATAGTGATTATGGGTTTGTGAGGATACGCATGTAAACAACTGTTACATTTCCCCCCCATCTAGCTTGTGTCACCAATACAAGCGAACTTGACACATATGTCAGGAAGAAACCATTGCCGTTCGCCTTCAGTTACCGGAAAGTTGGAAGATTCATGACGTTTTTCATGTCTCACTCGTATCGTTATATCGCTCCGACGGGTCCGTTCAACCCCCTCCATCTGGTCCATGGATTGTTGACCAAGACTTGTTCTCAGTTGACCGCCTTATTGACCACCGTCGTGACAAACGTAAAAACTTTCTTACTTCGTCAAGTGGCAAGGCCCCGGAGATACCCACACTTGTGAAGAGGCTTCCACTCTTGCCAAGCACGTACCCCACCTCGTCGAAGACTATTGGGACAGTCTTCCCCTTGTAAAACAAGGAGACCGGTTTTGTTAGTAGTTCGCGCCTACTTCTTGACATATATTGTCGAATTCGCTTGTTCCGGTGACGCAAGCTAGATGGGGGAGAATGTAATAGTTAATTACGTTCAATCTCACCACGACCGAGGGACGCCTCATCGAGTGGTTTGTTCTTGTCAAATGACTATCGTTGTAGTCATGATAAGTCAAATCGGTTGACTGTAGTTGCAGTCATGATCGGTCGTCTCGTTGCATCGACCGATCCACGTTCCTCCATACATCGACCGTTTGATGTATCGAGATCGACACATCGACAGTTATCATGTGTCTCGTTGTAATAGTTAATTACGTTCAATCTCACCACGACCTTCCTCGCCGCGCAAAGTGGCCAGGCCACTGCCCAACCTGGCCCGGCCCCCGGAAGCCAAGCCCCTACAAGCCAGGCCAACGCAGGCCGGGCCCCCACCCCTGCCCCTGGCCGCGCCCCAACCAGAACGATTTATACTGTTGACTAAACAGTTTGACGGAACACATCCGCAACGGTCGATGTGAGAAGACGATGGATGTATCACGAACTATGTGATGACACTTGGAACGGCCGATATGTTGATCAGACATATCGGACGCTCTAGTATGACAAGCGGAACAGATGCTTGATAAGCGGAACGGACGCTTGAACGGGCGGTCAATAGGACTGACCTTGACTAGTCAACGATGACTCTTCACTTCTTGGAGGCGTCCCTCAATAGTGATTATGGGTTTGTGAGGATACGCATGTAAACAACTGTTACACACCCACCCTAACCCACCAGGTGGTGGTGCTTATCCAGTGAGTCAGCCGCGGGCATCTGCATAGCTCTTGCATCATCTACACCCTCCTGGCCCCCTCACACCAACACCAACACAGGGAGGAGCGTGTGGAGAAGTTGGGGCTCCTAGGAGAAAGCCATACCCCCTCACACAAGCACAAAAACCCACCCACCCACCCCAAGCCGCCAGGTGGTGGTGCTTATTCAGTGAGTCAGCAGCAGCATTCTGCATCATCTACACCCCCTGGCCCCCTCACACCAACACAAAAGCAAACACAAACACAAACACAGGGAGGAGCGTGTAGAGAAGTCGGGGCCTCTAGGAGAAAGCCATACCCTCAACCCTGAGTTGGATGACATTGATTCCCAGCTACATGCTGAGTGCCAGGCTGGCACTGCTGACGCATTTCTGCTCTACTTGTATGGCATAGTCCTGCTTGACAAGTAAGTGATCAAACCCTAGACCTTTATATATGTGTAGGGAAAGGCTAAGTTAGTTAATATTAGTGAATTAATAATATCAGTGAATGTTAGTTAATATTAGACTGACAAGCCATCTCACCAGAATTTTGAATTTATTTGAAAAACTAATATTAGTGTGAAACTATAATAATATTAGTTATATTAGTTTTTCAAACACTTGTATTAGTTACTGTTTCCTATATATAGTAACAGCCCCTTTCAGTGATATACAATGGTCTAGTGGTAGACCAGATTGCTTGAGGACGAAGAGTCGGGGGTTCGACTCCCCCTAGTAGGGGATGCTGTGGGTCTGGAAGGGGGGGGGGGGGGGGGGGGGGGGGGATGCGTGTATGTGAGGGTAGGAGGCCACAGCTGAAGCAGAAGGTAATAGGTTGAGAGAACAGGTGTGGGTGCGGGGGGAGAGGGAGGGGAGCGTCGAGCGAGGGCGGAGATGGCTGATATCTTGACTGTGTGTAAGGGAGGGGGGGGGAGGGGGGGGGGGGGGCATGCAAGGGCGTTACCCGTCATGTAACCCATACCAGACTAGGACCCATGACCTGGGTGGGAGGATGGGGGTGGGGGGGGGGGCCACCGGCCACACGGGCTACCGTACTAGTGTGTAATCATAATATGAAAATTGTTATCATAATATGAAATTTGAAGATTAAAAACTCTGACGCCTTGTAACGGGGTGTTTAGTTCAGATTTAGTTAAGTTTAGTTAATATTCGTTTAAGAACCTTCCCGTAAATGTTCAATATCGTACGTGACAACCTTATACCTGATGTATTACCCTTTCCAATGTATGTTTGTATGTACTGCATGAGTGGCGTGCTGGCATGCACACACAAAAAGACCTGAACCATGAACCCTGAAGTCATGCACTCCTGCAGATTTCCAATGAAGACTGTCTTACTCGCTTTTAGCGGTCGGCCAAGTAGGCTAAAGGGACTTGCCCAACCGTGATAGGATGGGCTTAGATAGAAAAAGCATTGATGAACTGAACCCCAAACGATCGTTTTACTGACGGGGGCACTGAGTTCAAACTACTTGTGATCATTTAATTAAAAAGCAAACATGAATCCCAAGCTTGAGATTCTTAACAGCCTGCCTCTCGCACACACTCACACTGCCACACACACACACATACACACACACACAAACAAAAGCACACACACACACACACTGTCACACACACACACTGCCACACACACACACTGGTACACACACACACACACACTGGTACACACACACACACAAACACAGGCACACACTCACTGTCACACACACACTGGTACACACGCACACACACACACACACACTCACAAACACAGGCACACACACACTGTCACACACACACTGTCACACACACACTGTCACACACACACACACACACACACAAACACAGGCACATACACACTGTCACACACACTGCCACACGCACACACACTAGCACACACACACTGCCACACACACAGTCTACACTGACTCACGCATGATCCATTGGCAGGGAGGTAGGGCCCGACTTGGGTGGGGTGGTGGTGGCGGTCGCGGTGGTGGTGGTACCCATTCCAAACCTCAAAACGAACCCTAAGCTTGAGATTCCTAACAGCCTGACTCTCGCACACACACACACACACTGGCACACACACACACACACACTGACACACACACACACATTGGCACACAAACACACACTGACACACACTCACACTGACACACACACACAGTCTACACTGACTCTTGCATGCTCCATCGGCAGGGAACAGAAGAAAGATGCACGCGAGGTTCTGCTCAGATCTCTCCATCTGTGCCCTTGCAACTGGAACGCTTGGCGGGTGAGTGGTGGATGCTGTGTCAAACAGGATAAATAAATAAATATGCATGTATGACATTATGCCTTAGTTCACGCTCCTCCCTGCAACATAGGCCATCGGTAAGTGGCCAACCACCAATCATGTACAGCCATGCAGGATAAATACATGAATAAATAGTACGCCATAGTACGAGGCGTGAGGTTGCAGGGGCCAGCCCGTTTGCTTGCACTGGGGCCAACCACCAAACACGCAGGATGCACTTGCGCTGTGTTTTGATCATGTGTACTGCTGTACATAGAAAAGTACAAGGAGGTTGTGGTCAGATGTGTCCATCTGTACCCTTGCAACTGGAAAGCTTGGCGGGTGAGTGGTGGATACTGTGTCACACAGGATAAATAAATAAATCAATAAGCATGTATGCCGTAGCGCTTTAGTTCACGCTCCTCCCTGCAACATAGGCCAACGGCAAGTGGCCACCCACCAATCATGCAGGATGCATTTGCGCTGTGTTTTGATCATGTGTACTGCTGTGCATAGAACAGTACAGAAAGGTTCTGCTCAGATCTTTCTATAGGTAACCTTGCAACTGGAACGCTTGGCGGGTGAGTGGTGGATTCTGTGTCACACAGGATAAATAAATCAATCAATGGTACGCCTTAGTACGAGGCGTGAGGTTGAAGGGGCCAGCCTGTTTGCTTGCACTGGGGCCAACCACGAATCACGCAGGATGCATTTGTGCTGTGTTTGTATCATGTATACCGTTGTGCATATAACAGCACAGGAAGGTTCTTCTGAGATCTTTCTATATGTTACCTTGCAACTGGAACACTTGGCGGGTGAGTGGTGCATGCTGCACCATGCAGGATAAATAAATAAATTAATAGATAGTACTCCCTATTACGAGGCGTGAGGTTGAAGGGGCCAGCCCGTTTGCTTGCACTGGGGCCAACCACGAATCACGCAGGATGCATTTGTGCTGTGTTTTGGTTATGTGTAATTGGCTGTTTTGGTTATGTGTAATTGTTTTGGTTATGTGTAATTGTGTAATTGTGTAATTGTTATATGTAATTGTGTAATTGTGTAATGGTTATATGTAATTGTGTAATTGTGTAATGGTTATATGTAATTGTGCAATGGTTATATGTAATTGTGTAATGGTTATATATAATTGTGTAATTGTGTAATGGTTATATGTAATTGTGTAATTGTGTAATGGTTATATGTAATTGTGTAATTGTGTAATGGTTATATGTACTGTGTTTTGGTTATGTGTAATTGGTTGGCTGGTGAGTGGTGAATGCTGCATCATGCAGGATGCAAGTGCAATTTGCTGTGCATGTGTACCGCCATGCATGGGATGAGGGATACGGTTGCGATATGGTTTGATCATGTGTACCGCCATGCATGGGATGAGGGATGGAGTTGCGATATGGTTTGATCATGTGTACCGCCGTGCATGGGATGAGGGATGGGGTTGCGATATGGTTTGATCATGTTGACAGCCGTGCATGGGATGAGGGATGCGGTTGCGATATGGTTTGATCATGTGTACCGCCATGCATGGGATGAGGGATGCGGTTGCGATATGGTTTGATCATGTGTACCGCCATGCATGGGATGAGGGATGCGGTTGCGATATGGTTTGATCATGTTAACAGCCATGCATGGGATGAGGGATGTGGTTGCGATATGGTTTGATCATGTGTACCGCCATGCATGGGATGAGGGATGCGGTTGCGATATGGTTTGATCATGTTAACAGCCATGCATGGGATGAGGGATGCGGTTGTGATATGGTTTGATCATGTGTACCGCCATGCATGGGATGAGGGATACGGTTGTGATATGGTTTGATCATGTGTTACCCCATGCATGGATGGGTGGCGTATGGTTTGTCAGTTAACAGCCATGCATGGGCAATGAGGGATTGCGGTTTGCGTATGGGTTGATATGTTACAGCCATGCATGGAAGAGGGCATGCGGTAGCGATATGGTTTGATCATGTTACAGCCATGCATGGATGAGGGGATACGGTTGAGATAGGTTTGATAATGCTGTACCGCCGCAGGATGAGGGTATGGTTGTGATATGGTTCGATCATGTGTTACCGCCATGTCATGGGATGAGGGAGATTGCGGTTGCGATATGGTTTGATCATGGGTACGCCAGCTGGAGGAGGAGTGTTGCATATGGTTTGATCCAAGGGACCGCCATGCATGGATGAGTGGATGAGGTTGCGATATGGTTTGATATGTTAACAGCCATGCCATGGGATGAGGGAGCGGTTGCGATATGGTTGATCATGTGTACTCGCCAGCATGGGATGAGGGTGAGGTTGCGATATTATGGTGTTTGATCATGTGTACCGCCATGCATGGGATGAGGGATAACGGTTGTGTATTGTTCGATCATGTGTAACGCCATGCATGGGAGGAGATGCGGTGGTTTGCGATATGGGTTTGATCATGTGTCAGCCAGCAATTGGGATGAGGGATGAGGTTGCGATATGGTTTGATCATGTGTACCGCCATGCATGGGATGAGGGATAAGTTTGCGATAGGTTTATATGTTAAACAGCCATGCATGGGATGAGGATGCGGGGTTTGCGATATGGTTTGATCATGTTAACAGCCATGCATGGGATGAGGGATGCGGTTTTGCGATATGGTTTGATCATGTGTACCGCCATGCATGGGATGAGGGATGCGGTTGCGATATGGTTTGATCATGTTAACAGCCATGCATTGGATGAGGGATACGGTTGCGATATGGTTTGATCATGTGTACCACCATGCATGGGATGAGGGATGCGGTTGCGATATGGTTTGATCATGTTAACAGCCATGCATGGGATGAGGGATGCGGTTGCGATATGGTTTGATCATGTTAACAGCCATGCATGGGATGAGGGATGCGGTTGCGATATGGTTTGATCATGTTAACAGCCATGCATGGGATGAGGGATGCAGTTGGGATATGGTTTGATCATGTTAACAGCTATGCATGGGATGAGGGATGCGGTTGCGATATGGTTTGATCATGTGTACCGCCATGCATGGGATGAGGGATGGGGTTGCGATATGATTTGATCATGTGTACCGCCATGCATGGGATGAGGGATGCGGTTGCGATATGGTTTGATCATGTGTACCGCCATGCATGGGATGAGGGATGCGGTTGCGATATGGTTTGATCAAGTATACCGCCATGCATGGGATGAGGGATGCGGTTGCGATATGGTTTGATCATGTGTACAGCCATGCATTGGATGAGGGATGCGGTTGCGATATGGCTTGATCATGTTAACAGCCGTGCACACAACAGTACCTACTCGATGTACTACTATGTTTGTATTGCTGGTGTGTGTGGCTGGGTGGGTCTGGGTGGGTATCTGTGTGTGTGTGTGTGGGGGGGGGTGGGGGGTGTGTGTGTGTGTGGGGGGGGGCATTGTATGATATAGCGTAACACCAGCACACACACACGCACAGCACACACACCTATCCACCCTGACTAGGCCTTATAGACAATATGCGTGAATAAAACCACCAAGACCAACACACTCTACCAACACACACCCCTATTCACCCCTACCAGGCCCTTCAGACAATATTCACAGGTGTAGTGCTTAAAGAGCTTCATCTCCCCATATACTGGACGCACACATATCAGCACACAACAGCACACTCTCACAAACACACAACAGCACACAACCAACACACACAACCAACACACAACAACACACGCACACAATATCCCACTTATATTCACCACTACCAGTCCCTTTAGATGGTGTAGTGCTGACAGAGCTTCATCTCCCCGTGCACTGGACACACACATACCAACACACAACAACACACTCTATAAACACACACCTATTCACCCCTACCAGGCTCTTCAGACAATCGTCACAGATGGTGTAGTGCTGGAAGATCTTCATCTCCCCGTGCACTGGACACACACATACCAACATACAACAGCAGATTCTCACAAACACACAACAGCACACAACCAACACTCACAACCAACACACACAACCAACACACAACAACACACACACAATCTCCCACTTATATTCACCCCTACCAGTCCCTTCAGACAATAGTCACAGATGGTGTAGTGCTGGAAGAGCTTCATCTCCCCGTGCACTGGACACACACATACCATCACACAACAACACAATCTACCAACACACAACAACACACTCTACCAACACACAACAACACACACACAAGCACACAGTAAGCACTCGCACCAACATCCCTATTCACCCCTACCAGGCCCTTCAGACGATCGTCACAGATGCTGTAGTGCTGAAAGAGCTTCACCTCCCCGTCCACTGGACGCGAGAGTTCTTCCTTGCCGCTGCACATCTAGACCTACAAGAGAACCAGGAAGCACTGAGCAAGCTGCAACGCCTCTCCCATGTATGTATGTATGTATGTATGTATGTATGTATGTATAATATGTGCTTCATATCTATTAAGATGATCCCCTCAACAACAACTCGCAGCTGCACACCTAGGCCTTCAAGAGAACCAGGAAGCACTGAGCAAGCTGCAACGTCTCTCCCATGTATGCTCGCACCAATCAAATCATTGTATTGTATTATTAGTATTAATTGTATCATCGGCAATCAAATATTTGCATAATCTATTAGTATGTGTTATAATTTGCATTATCTGCTGCTTTATATATGCCTTTTTGTAATCTGTGTATTTATAATAGGTGCTTCATATCTCTTAAAATGATCCTTTATATGCTTTATATGTTTATTTATAATAGGTGCTTCATATCTGTTAAGATGATCCTTCATATCATCATATGATCATATATCATCATATCATTATATCATCATATCATTATGTCATCATATCATTATATCATCATATCATTATATCATCATATCATGCCCTCATTATATCATCATATCAAAAGTCATTGTTAACGTCATGCTTTCATTAACAACACACTAACTGCCCACCTGGCCTCTGCTGCTACTGTAGGCCTTGACCAACCAAACTCCCCCATGCTCAGAAAGGCCAACACATAGCATTGTACACGCCATGCCCTCACCAACAACACACTCACTGCCTACCTCGCCTCTGTAGCTACTGAACGCCTTGACCAACCAAACTCCCCCATGCTCAGAAAGGCCAACAAATAGCATTGTACACGCCATGCCCGCACCAACAACACACTCACTGCCTACCTCGCCTCTGTAGCTACTGAACGCCTTGACCAACCAACGTCCCCCATGCTCAGAAAGGCCAACACATAGCATTGTACACGCCATGCCCGCACCAACAACACACTCACTGCCTACCTCGCCTCTGTAGCTACTGAACGCCTTGACCAACCAAACTCCCCCATGCTCAGAAAGGCCAACACATAGCATTGTACACGCCATGCTCGCACCAACAACACACTCACTGCCTACCTCGCCTCTGTAGCTACTGAACGCCTTGACCAACCAACGTCCCCCATGCTCAGAAAGGCCAACACATAGCATTGTACACGCCATGCCCGCACCAACAACACACTCACTGCCTACCTCGCCTCTGTAGCTACTGAACGCCTTGACCAACCAAACTCCCCCATGCTCAGAAAAGCCAACACATAGCATTGTACACGTCATGCCCTCACTAACAACACACTCACTGCCTACCTCGACTCTGCTGCTACTACTTACCTGGCCTCTTACTACCTTTCTACCTCACCACCTTGTTCAAACAACCCACCTAGGTTATTTGCCTTGCTTGCTTTGTAGGGGGAAGCTAGACCGGACTTTTCCAGCCCGGGGGTGGGGGTTTACGAGGGTTCAGGGTTCAGATTTTAGGGTTTAAGGGGGTAAGGGTTTAGGGGTAACCTGGGCTGGAAAAGTCCAGTCTAGCTTTCCCCCTCCTGCTTGCCTGGCCTCTTAATACCTTACTACCTTGCTTTTGAAACCTACTTAGCTTACCTGCTACCAGCCTGCTGCCACTGCTACCTTGGTTTACCAAACTCCCCCACACCCAGGTCTTGAACAACCTACCTAGGTTACCAGCCTTGCTTGCCTGGCCTCTTATAGCGTACTATCTTACTGCCTTACTACCTGACGACCTTACAACCTTGCTTGAGCAACGTACCTAGGTAACATGCTACCACCCTGCTGCCACTGCTAACCTTGCTTTACCAGACTCCCCCACACCCAGGTCTTGAACAACCTACCTAGGTTACCAGCCTTGCTTGTCTGGCCTCTTACTAGCGTACTACCTTACTGCCTTACTGCCTTACTACCTAACAACCTTGCTTGAGCAACGTACCTAGGTTACCTGCTACCAGCCTGCTGCCACTGCTAACCTTGGTTTGCCGAACTCCCCCACACACAGGTCTTCCCCAACTCTTCGTACATGGTCTCTCTAGTGGCACAGGTGAGATGCTACATAGTCATAATGAAACTGACTATCTTTATTAGTAGTAGTAGAAGTAGTAGAAGTAGAAGTAGTAGTAGTAGTAGTAGTAGTATCATTATCATTATCATTATCATAATAATTGAAACATGATATTTTATCCAACTCTTGTGGTGCAGGTGAGATGCTGCATAGTCACAATAATAATGATAATAATAATAATAATAACAATAATAATAATAATAATAATAATAATAATAATAATGATGATGATGATGATGATGATGATGATGGCGATGATGATGATGATGATGATAATAATAATAATTATAATAATGATTGAAGCATGCTTTTCATCCATCAGCTCTGGGCTGCTCAAATCATAAGTTGAACTTGAAGTAGCATAGGTGAGATGGTGCACAGCTGAAATATGTTTTTTCATCCAACTCTGGGCTGCTCAAATCATAAGCAGTGATAATTTTTCAACGACGCGTCGCCATTCCGTCGAATGCTACACCCCCTGAATCCCCCGATATCGGGACACGCTGCCCCCCGACCCCCCAAAGCTCCGCGCTTCGGGCTCCGTCAAGCGATTGCTACGCAAATTTCCTGAAATCAGGGTTAAGTAGTCCAAGTTGCTACTCAACCTGGACTACAGAAATCTGAAATAAAAAAACACTGATCATAAGTTGAACTTGAAGTAGCGCGGGTGAGATGGTGCATAGCTGAAACATGGTTTGTCATCCAACTCTGGGCTGCTCGCATCATAACTTATGATTCATAAGTTAATCTTGAAGTAGCGCGGGTGAGATGGTGCATAGCTGAAACATGGTTTGTCATCCAACTCTGGGCTGCTCGCATCATAACTTATGATTCATAAGTTAATCTTGAAGTAGCGCAGGTGAGATGGTGCATAGCTGAAACATGGTTTGTCATCCAACTCTGGGCTGCTCGCGTTATAACTTATGATTCATAAGTTAATCTTGAAGTAGCGCAGGTGAGATGGTGCATAGCTGAAACATGGTTTGTCATCCAAGTCCGGGCTGCACAAATTATAAGTTAAACATGAAGTAGCGCAGGTATGGGTAGGGGGGGTTTGGGAGGTTGGGGTGGGGGATGGAAGAGGTGGGGAAAGGGGTGAGGGTCAGGATGAGAGGGTGATGATGCGTAGCTGAAGGATGCCTAGGAGATGGTGCATACCGTAGTCAGCTTCAAGCAACTCTAGCAAATGCCTTTCCCAAGTTGAGGTACTATGCACCTCATCACCTGTCACATGCATACTAGATCCTGAAACACCACCACTATATGACCTGTCACATGCACACTACAGCCCAATGTACTATGCCCCTCATCACCTGTCACGTGCATACTAGAACCTGATACACCACCACTATATGACCTGTCACATGCACACTACAGCCCAATGTACTATGCCCCTCATCACCTGTCACATGCATACTAGAACCTGAAACACCACCACTATATGACCTGTCACATGCACACTACAGCCCAATGTACTATGCACCTCATCACCTGTCACATGCATACTAGAACCTGAAACACCACTACTATATGACCTGTCACATGCACACTACAGCCCAATGTACTATGCCCCTCATCACCTGTCACAGGCATACTAGGACCTGATACACCACCACTATATAACTTGTCGCATGCACACTACAACCTCCACTAAACCCCAATGCACTATGCCACCATGATGTGTCACATGCACACCACAAGCTGCACTAAAACCGAATGCACTATGCCTGCATGATCTGTCACAGGCATACTAGAACCTGATACACCACTACTTCATTACCAGTCGGATGCACACTACAACCTTCACTACAACCCAATGTACTATGCATACGTGGTCTGTCACATGCACACTACAACCTTCACTACAACCCAATGTACTATGCATACGTGGTCTGTCACATGCACACTACAACCTTCACTGCAACCCAATGTACTATGCATACGTGGTCTGTCACATGCACACTACAACCTTCACTGCAACCTAATGTACTATGCATACGTGGTCTGTCACATGCACACTACAACCTTCACTACAACCCAATGTTACTATGCCATACGTGGTCTGCATACCGTGGTCTGTCACATGCACACTACAACCTTCACTACAACCCAATGTACTATGCATACGTGGTCTGTCACATGCACACTACAACCTTCACTACAACCCAATGTACTATGCATACGTGGTCTGTCACAATGCACACTACAACCTTCACTACAACCCAATGTACTTATGCTACGTGGTTCTGTCACATGCACAATACAACCTTCCTACAACCTAATGTACTAGCATACGTGGTCTGTCACATGCACACTACAACCTTTCACTAACAACCCAATGTACTTGCATACGTGGTCTGTCACATGCACACTACAACCTTCACTACAACCCAATGTACTATGCATACGTGGTCTGTCACATGCACACTACAACCTTCACTACAACCCAATGTACTATGCATACGTGGTCTGTCACATGCACACTACAACCTTCACTACAACCTAATGTACTATGCATACGTGGTCTGTCACATGCACACTACAACCTTCACTGCAACCTAATGTACTATGCATACGTGGTCTGTAACATGAACACTTACAACCTTCACTACAACCCCAATGTTTTTTTTTTTTTTTTTACATGCAACGTGGTCATGTCACAGCAAACGACAACCGTCATACAACCAAGACTATGCATACGTTGGTCTGGTCACATGCACATACAAACTTCACTACAACCCAATGTACTATGCATACGTGGTCTGTCACATGCACACTACAACCTTCACTACAACCCAATGTACTATGCATACGTGGTCTGTCACATGCACACTACAACCTTCACTACAACCCAATGTACTATGCATACGTGGTCTGTCACATGCACACTACAACCTTCACTGCAACCTTAATGTATAAGCATACGTGTGGCTTGTAACTGCACCACTACACCTTCACTACAACCCAATGACTAGCATCGTGGTCTGTCCCATGCACACTACACCCTTCACTTACCACCCCAATGTACTATGCATACGTGGCTGTCACATGCCACTACAACCTTCCCTACAACCCAATGTACTATGCATACGTGGTCTGTCACATGCACACTACAACCTTCACTACAACCCAATATACTATGCATACGTGGTCTGTCACATGCACACCACAACCTGAAACAACACCACTATATAACCTGTCACATGCACACTACAACCCAGTGTACTATGCCCCACATCACCTGTCACATGCACACCACAACTTGAAACACCACCCCACTATGACAGTCACATGGCCCACCAATACAAGAACCTACAACCCAATGTACTATGCCCCTCAACACCTGTCACATGCACACCACAACTTGAAACACCACCACTATATGACCTGCCACAAGCACACTACAAGCTACACTACAACCCAATGTACTATGCCCCTCAACACCTGCCACATGCACACCACAACTGGAAACACCACCACTATATGACCTGTCACATGCACACTACAACCTACACTAAAACCCAATGTACTATGCCCCTCATCACCTGTTACATGCACTACACAACCTGAAACACCACCATTACATTACCTGTCGCATGCGCACTACAAACAAAAAAAAAAAGTACAAGCTACACTGAAACCCAATATACTATGCCTCTCATCACCTGTCACATGCATACTAGAACCTGATACACTACCACTACATTACCTGCCGCATGCACACTACAAGCTACACTACAACCCAATGCACTATGCCACCATGACCTGTCACATGCATACTAGAACCTGATACACCACCACTACATTACCTGTCGCATGCGCACTACAAACTAAACTACAACCTTCACTAAAACCCCAATGTGCTCTACATACGTGGTCTGTCACATGCACACCACAACCTGAAACACCACCACTATATGACCTGTCATATGCACACTACAACCCAATGTACTATGCCCCTCATCACCTGTCACAAGCACACCACAACCTGAAATACCACCACTACATGACTGTCGCAGCGCACTACAACCTTAACTACAAGCTACACTTACAACCAATGTACATGCCCTCATCACCTGCACATGCACACACAACCTGAAAACACCACACTGTATGGACCTGTTCAATGCACCACTAAAACCCAATGTACTATGCCCCTTCATCACATGTCACATGCATTATACCACCTACCAAAAAACCTGCCACACCACCACTATCTAACCTGTCGATGCACACAACAACATACACTAACAAGCTACACTAACACCCCCAATGATATGCCCCTCATTACAGTCAGATGCATGACTAGAACCTGAAACACCACATGTATGAACCTGTCGCATGCAACACGTGAAACCTCCACTAAACCCCGATGCACTATGCCACCATGATGTGTCACATGCACACCACAACCTGAAACACCACCACTATATCACATGTTGCATGCACTCCAGAACCTGAAACACCACCACTTTATGACATGTCGCATGCACACTACAACCTAAACTACAAGCTACACTAAAACCCAGTGTACTATGCCTCTCATCACCTGTCACATGCACTCCACAACCTGAAACACCACCACTATATTACCTCATGCACACTACAAGCTTCACTAAACCCGAATGCACTATGCCTGCATGATCTGTCACATGTACACCACAACCTTGAACACCACCACTGCATGACCTGTTGCATGCACACATAACCTACACTACAACCAAAAGTACTATGCCCCTCATCACCTGTCACATGCACACCACAACCTGAAACACCACCACTATATGACATGTCCCATGCACACTACAAGCTATACCAAAACCCAATGTACTATGCCTCTCATCTCCTGTCACATGCACACCAGAACCTGAAACACCACCACTTTATGACATGTTGCATGCACACTACAACCTACACTACAAGCTACACCAAAACCCAATGTACTATGCCTCTCATCTCCTGTCACATGCACACCAGAACCTGAAACACCACCACTATATGACATGTCGCATGCACACTACAACCTAAACTACAAGGTACACTAAAACCCAGTGTACTATGCCTCTCATCACCTGTCACATGCACTCCACAACCTGAAACATCACCACTGTATGACCTGTCGCATGCAAACCACGACCTCCACTAACAAACCCCGATGCGCTATGCCACCATGATTGTCACATGCACACCACAACCTGAAACACCACCACTATATTACCTCATGCACACTACAAGCTACACTAAAACCGAATGCACTATGCCTGCATGATCGGTCACATATACACCACAACCTGGAACACCACCACTGTATGACCTGTTGCATGCACCCGAACCTACACTACTAAACCCCAATGCACTATGCCACCATGACCTGCCACATGCATACTAGAACCTGATACACCACCACTACATTACCTGCGCATGCGCACTACTAACTAAACTACAACACCTTCACTAAAAACCCCAATGTGCTCTACATACTGGTCTGTCACATGCACACCACAACCTGAACACCACCACTATATGACCTGTCACATGCACACTACAAACCCCAATGTACTATGCCCCTCATCACCTGTCACAAGGCACACCACACCTGAAATACCACCACTATATGACCCTGTCGCATGCGCACTACAACCTACACTACAAGCTACACTACAACCCCAATGTACTATGCCCCTCATCACCTGTTCATATGCACACCACAACCTGAAACACCACCACTGTATGACCTGTCACATGCACACTACAACCCAATGTACTATGCCCTCATCGCCTGTCACATGCATTCTACAACCCTACACCACAACCTGCAACACCCCCACTATATAACCTGTCGCATGCACACAACGACCTACCCTACAAGCTACACTAACACCAATGTACTATGCCCCTCATTACCTGTCAGATGCATACTAGAACCTGAAACACCACCACTGTATGACCTGTCGCATGCACACCGTGACCTCCACTAAACCCCGATGCACTATGCCACCATGATGTGTCACATGCACACCACAACCTGAAACACCACCACTATATCACATGTTGCATGCACTCCAGAACCTGAAACACCACCACTATATGACATGTCGCATGCACACTACAACCTAAACTACAAGCTACACTAAAACCCAGTGTACTATGCCTCTCATCACCTGTCACATGCACTCCACAACCTGAAACATCACCACTGTATGACCTGTCGCATGCAAACCACGACCTCCACTAAACCCCGATGCGCTATGCCACCATGATGTGTCACATGCACACCACAACCTGAAACACCACCACTATATTACCTCATGCACACTACAAGCTACACTAAAACCGAATGCACTATGCCTGCATGATCTGTCACATATACACCACAACCTGGAACACCACCACTGTATGACCTGTTGCATGCACCCGTAACCTACACTAAACCCCAATGCACTATGCCACCATGACCTGTCACATGCATACTAGAACCTGATACACCACCACTACATTACCTGTCGCATGCGCACTACTAACTAAACTACAACCTTCACTAAAACCCCAATGTGCTCTACATACGTGGTCTGTCACATGCACACCACAACCTGAAACAACACCACTATATGACCTGTCACATGCACACTACAACCCAATGTACTATGCCCCTCATCACCTGTCACAAGCACACCACAACCTGAAATACCACCACTATATGACCTGTCGCATGCGCACTACAACCTACACTACAAGCTACACTACAACCCAATGTACTATGCCCCTCATCACCTGTCATATGCACACCACAACCTGAAACACCACCACTGTATGACCTGTCACATGCACACTGCAACCCAATGTACTATGCCCCTCATCACCTGTCACATGCATTCTACAACCTACACCACAACCTGCAACACCCCCACTATATAACCTGTCGCATGCACACAACGACCTACACTACAAGCTACACTAACACCCAATGTACTATGCCCCTCATTACCTGTCAGATGCATACTAGAACCTGAAACACCACCACTGTATGACCTGTCGCATGCACACCGTGACCTCCACTAAACCCCGATGCACTATGCCACCATGATGTGTCACATGCACACCACAACCTGAAACACCACCACTATATCACATGTTGCATGCACTCCAGAACCTGAAACACCACCACTATATGACATGTCGCATGCACACTACAACCTAAACTACAAGCTACACTAAAACCCAGTGTACTATGCCTCTCATCACCTGTCACATGCACTCCACAACCTGAAACACCACCACTATATTACCTCATGCACACTACAAGCTTCACTAAACCCGAGTGCACTATGCCTGCATGATCTGTCACATGTACACCACAACCTTGAACACCACCACTGCATGACCTGTTGCATGCACACATAACCTACACTACAACCAAAAGTACTATGCCCCTCATCACCTGTCACATGCACACCACAACCTGAAACACCACCACTATATGACATGTCCCATGCACACTACAACCTACACTACAAGCTACACCAAAACCCAATGTACTATGCCTCTCATCTCCTGTCACATGCACACCAGAACCTGAAACACCACCACTATATGACATGTCGCATGCACACTACAACCTAAACTACAAGCTACACTAAAACCCAGTGTACTATGCCTCTCATCACCTGTCACATGCACTCCACAACCTGAAACATCACCACTGTATGACCTGTCGCATGCAAACCACGACCTCCACTAAACCCCGATGCGCTATGCCACCATGATGTGTCACATGCACACCACAACCTGAAACACCACCACTATATTACCTCATGCACACTACAAGCTACACTAAAACCGAATGCACTATGCCTGCATGATCTGTCACATATACACCACAACCTGGAACACCACCACTGTATGACCTGTTGTATGCACCCGTAACCTACACTAAACCCCAATGCACTATGCCACCATGACCTGTCACATGCATACTAGAACCTGATACACCACCACTACATTACCTGTCGCATGCGCACTACTAACTAAACTACAACCTTCACTAAAACCCCAATGTGCTCTACATACGTGGTCTGTCACATGCACACCACAACCTGAAACACCACCACTAAATGACCTGTCACATGCACACTACAACCCAATGTACTATGCCCCTCATCACCTGTCACAAGCACACCACAACCTGAAATACCACCACTATATGACCTGTCGCATGCGCACTACAACCTACACTACAAGCTACACTACAACCCAATGTACTATGCCCCTCATCACCTGTCATATGCACACCACAACCTGAAACACCACCACTGTATGACCTGTCACATGCACACTACAACCCAATGTACTATGCCCCTCATCACCTGTCACATGCATTCTACAACCTACACCACAACCTGCAACACCCCCACTATATAACCTGTCGCATGCAACACAACGACCTACACTACAAGCTACACTAACACCCATGTACTATGCCCCTCATGTACCTGTCAGATGCATACTAGAACCTGAAACACCACCACTGTATGACCTGTCGCATGCACACCGTGACCTCCACTAAACCCCGATGCACTATGCCACCATGATGTGTCACATGCACCCACAACCTGAAACACCACCACTATATCACATGTTGCATGCACTCCAGAACCTGAAACACCACCACTATATGACATGTCGCATGCACACTACAACCTAAACTACAAGCTACACTAAAACCCAGTGTACTATGCCTCTCATCACCTGTCACATGCACTCCACAACCTGAAACACCACCACTATATTACCTCATGCACACTACAAGCTTCACTAAACCCGAATGCACTATGCCTGCATGATCTGTCACATGTACACCACAACCTTGAACACCACCACTGTATAACTTGTTGCAAGCACACTACAACCTACACTACAACCCAATGTACTATGCCCCTCATCACCTGTCACATGCACACCACAACCTGAAACACCACTATCTATTACTGACGCATGCACCATACACCTAAAATAAACCCCAATGCATATGCAACCATGAGTGTGTCACATGCACACAACAACTGAAACACCACCTCCTCTTTACCTGTCGCATTGCACACTACAACCTACAACTAAACCCCAATGAACTATGCCACCATGATGTGTCACATGCACACCAAAACCTAAAAACACCACATCTCTATTACCTGACGCGATGCACAATACAACCTACCAACTAAACCCCAAGGCACTATGCCACCATGAGGTGTCACATGCAAACCACCAACCTAAAAAACACCACCTCGCTTTACCGTCGCATTGCACACTACAACCTACACATAAAACCCAATGCCACGCTGCCACCATTGATGTGTCACATGACACCACAACAGAAACACCGCCCTTCTATTACCTGACGCATTGCACACTACAACCTACACTAAAACCCATGCACTATGACACCATGATGTTGTCACACTGACACCCACAACCTGAACACCACCTCTCTATTACTGTCGCATGCACACTACAACAGACACTAAACCCCAATGACATGCCCACCATGATTGTGTCACATGCACACCCAACCTAAAACACCACCTCTCTATAACTGTCGCATTGCACCATACAAACCTACAACTAAACCCACTGCACTTATGCCACACCATGATGTGTCACATGCACCCCAACAACCTGAAACACAACTCTCTATTACCTGACGCATGCACATACAACCTTACACTAAAACCCCCATGCACTATGCCCACCGAATGTGTCACATGCCACACCAAACCCTAAAAACACACCTCTCTATTACTTGAGCATGCACCTACAGCCACACTAACCCCAATGCCGACTATGCCACCATGATTGATGTGTCACATGCAACACAACCTGAAACACCCACATTCGCTATACCTGACGCATGACACTACAACTACAACTAAACCCAATGTCACACTGCCACCATGGATGGGTGTCCACAATTGCACACCACAACTGTAACACCAATCTCTATACTGTCGACCTGCAACACTACAACATACACAAACCCCAATGCACTCTGCCACCATGATGTGTAAATGCCACACCACAAACCTGAAACACTACCTCTCTATTATAATACCTGTCGCATGACACACTAAACCTAACTAAACCCCAATATGAGTGTCATGCATGCGACCACAACCTGAGACACCACCCCCTCTAAGATTAGGAATACCACCGGTCCGCATGCACACTACACTCCTAAACCCCAATTCATTGGCCACCTGATGTTCCATGCCCCACAACCTGAAACACCACCTCTCTATTACTGGACGCATGCACCTACACGCCTAACTAAACCCCAATGCACATGCCCAGCCATGAATGGTCACATGCACCCACAGCAGCCGAAAACACCACTCTCTATTTACCTGACGCAATTGCACACTCAAGCCTACACTAAACCCCAATGCCACTATGCCACCATTGATGTGTAACATTTTGCACAACACACCATGATGAAAAACCACCACCTCTCTATTACCTGACGCATGCACACTACAACCTACACTAAACCCCAATGCACTATGCCACCATGATGTGTCACATGCACACCACAACCTAAAACACCACCTCTCTATTACCTGACGCATGCACACTACAACCTACACTAAACCCCAATGCACTATGCCACCATGATGTGTCACATGCACACCACAACCTGAAACACCACTCTCTATTACCTGACGCATGCACACTACAACCTACACTAAACCCAAATGCACTATGCCACCATGATGTGTCACATGCACACCACAACCTGTAACACCACCTCTCTATTACCTGTCGCATGCACACTACAACCTACACTAAACCCCAATGCACTATGCCACCATGATGTGTCACATGCACACCACAACCTGAAACACCACCTCTCTATTATAATACCTGTCGCATGCACACTACAACCTACACTAAACCCCAATACACTATGCCACCATGATGTGTCACATGCACACCACAACCTGAAACACCACCTCTCTATTACCTGACGCATGCACACTACAACCTACACTAAACCCCAATGCACTATGCCACCATGATGTGTCACATGCACACCACAACCTGAAACACCACTCTCTATCACCTGTCGCATGCACACTACAACCTACACTAAACCCCAATGCACTATGCCACCATGATGTGTCACATGCACACCACAACCTGTAACACCACTCTCTATTACCTGTCGCATGCACACTACAACCTACACTAAACCCCAATGCACTATGCCACCATGATGTGTCACATGCACACCACAACCTAAAACACCACCTCTCTATTACCTGTCGCATGCACACTACAACCTACACTAAACCCCAATGCACTATGCCACCATGATGTGTCACATGCACACCACAACCTGTAACACCACCTCTCTATTACCTGACGCATGCACACTACAACCTACACTAAACCACAATGCACTATGCCACCATGATGTGTCACATGCACACCACAACCTAAAACACCACCTCTCTATTACCTGACGCATGCACACTACAGCCTACACTAAACCCCAATGCACTATGCCACCATGATGTGTCACATGCACACCACAACCTGAAACACCACCTCTCTATTACCCTGACGCATGCACACACAACCTACATAAACCCCAATGCACTATGCACCATGATGTGTCACATGCACACCAAACCTGTAACACCCACCTCTCTATTACCTGTCGCATGCACACTACAACCTACACTAAACCCCAATGCACTATGCCACCATGATGTGGTCACATGCACACCACAACTGAAACACCCACCTCTCTATTATAATACCTGTCGCATGCACACTACAACCTACAATAACCCCAATACACTATGCCACCATGATGTGTCACATGCACACCACAACCGTAACACCCACCTCTCTATTACCTGACGCATGCACACTACAACCTACACTAAACCCCAATGCACTATGCCACCATGATGTGTCACATGCACACCACAACCCTGAAATCACCACCTCTCTATTACCTGACGCATGCACACTACAACCTACACTAACCCCAATGCACATGCCACCATGATGGTCACATGCACACCACAACTGAAACCACCTCTCTTTTACCGTCGCATGCACACTACAACCCTACACTAAACCCCAATGCACTATGCCACCATGATGTGTCACATGCACACCACAACCTAAAACACCACCTCTCTATTACCTGACGCATGCACACTACAACCTACACTAAACCCCAATGCACTATGCCACCATGATGTGTCACATGCACACCACAACCTGAAACACCACCTCTCTATTACCTGACGCATGCACACTACAACCTACACTAAACCCCAATGCACTATGCCACCATGATGTGTCACATGCAACCACAACACCTAAAACACCACCTCTCTATTACCTGTCGCATGCACACACAACCTACATAAACCCCAATGCACTATGCCACCATGATGTGTCACATGCACACCACAATCTAAAACCACCACCTCTCTATTACCTGTCGCATGCACCACTACAACCTACACTAAACCCCAATGCACTATGCCACCATGATGTGTCACATGCACACCACACAACCTGCAACACCACCTCTCTATTTACTGACGAATGCACACTAAAACTACACTAAACCCCAAGCACTATGCCACCTGATGGTAATGCACACTAAACATTGGAAACACCACCTCTCTAGTACCTAACGCATGCACACTACAACCTACACTAAACCACAATGCACTATGCCACCATGATGTGTCACATGCACACCACAACCTGTAACACCACCTCTCTATTACCTGTCGCATGCACACTACAACCTACACTAAACCCCAATGCACTATGCACCATGAGGTCACAGCACCACCACAACCTAACCTTAAAACACCACCTCTCTATTACCTGACGCATGCACACTACAACCTACACTAAACCCCAATGCACTATGCCACCATGATGTGTCACATGCACACCACAACCTGAAACACACTCTCTATTACCTTGTAGCCAAATGACACTACACTCACTAAAACCCCAATGCATATGCCAACCATGATGTGTTTCACATGCAACCACAACCTGAAACACAACCTCTCTAGACCTGACGCATGCACACTACAACCTACACTAAACCCCAATGCACTATGCCACCATGATGTGTCACAAGCCACCCACAACCTGAAACACCACCTCTCTATTACCTGACGCATGCAACACTACAGCCTACACTAAACCCCAATGCACTACTGCCACCCATGATGTGTCACCTGCACACCACAACCTGTAACACCCACCTCTCTATTACCTGACGCATGCACACTACAACCTACACTAAACCCCAATGCACTATGCCACCATGATGTGTCACATGCACACCACAACCTGAAACAAACACCACTTTATGACCTCATGCACACTGCGAACTACACAACCGAGTGCACTATGCGACTATGCTGCGTCACAGGCACACGACAACCTGAAATACAACCTCTTTAGTACCTGTCTATATTACCACTACATTACCTCATGCACACAACAAACTACACTAAACCCCAATGCACTATGCCAATATGATTTGTCACAGGCACACCACAACCTGACATACCACCTCTCGATTACCTGTCTATATTACCTGAAACACCACCACTATATAACCTGTCGCATGCGCACTACAAGCTACACTAAACCCCAATGCACTATGCCTCCATGATCTGTCACAGGGGTGCGGATTGTGTTTGCACACACACACACACACACACACACACACACACACGCACACACACACACACACACAGGCTGCACACACAACCCACCCCACACAAACACACACAGGCTGTACACTCAACCCACCCCACACAAACCCACCCCACACCTCCTACAGGCACACTACAACCTGCAAAACTTTGACGAGGCGCAGTCGCTGTTTGAAGACATCATAGAGAAGGACCCACACAGGTTAGAGGTGAGTTGAGGATGGTACACGTTAACACTGTTTTGGGGGGGGCCTACGTCTGGCAGCTTCCAGCCAGGTCGGCTCGGTCGCTGTTTGAAGGCATCCTAGAGAAAAACCTGCACAGGGCAGAGGTGAGGTGAGGATGGTACAAGTCATTAGCACTGTTTTGGGGGGGGGGCCTACGTCTGGCAGATTCCAGCCAGGTTCACTCAGTCGCTGTTTGAAGGCATCCTAGAGAAGGACCCACACAGGTTAGAGGTGAGTTGAGGATGGCACAAGTCATTAGCACTGTTTTGGGGGGGGGGGCTACGTCTGGCAGCTTCCAGCCAGGTCCGCTCCGTCGCTGTTTGAAGGCATCCTAGAGGAGGAACCACACAGGTTAGAGGTGACTTGGGGATGGTACACGTTATCACTGTTTCTTTTGGGGCTGCGCCCGGCAGCCTCCAGTCAGGTCCGCTCGGTCGCTATTTTAAGGCATCCTATAGAAGGATCCGCACAGGGTAGAGGTGAGTTGAGGATGGTACATGGTGCCATGCTGCTTTTGAAGGAGCAGTACACAGTACCATACATGGTACACAGTACATGGTAACATACTAGGATGGTACACGTTACCATGCTGGTTGTCTCTCTCTCTCTCTCTCTCTCTCTCTCTCTCTCTCTCTCTCTCTCTCTCTTTCTTTCTCACACACATACACACAACACACAAACAAACAAACACACTGATGCACACAACGATGCAATTCTCTGACTGCGTAGGGCATGGACACTCTGTCCAACATTCTGTTTGTGAAGGAGCAGTTCGTTGCCCTCAGTCACCTGGCACACAGGGCTGTGGCCATGGACAAGTACAGGCCAGAGACATGCTGTATTGTGGGCAACTACTACTCTCTCAAGGTTTGTTGGTGGTGGTGGGTATGGATGTATGTGTGGTGTGTGTGTGTGTGGGGGGGGGGGGGGGGGGGGGGGGGCATGGACAAGAACAGGCCAGAGAGACATGCTGTATTGTGGGCAGCTACTGCTCTCTTAGGTGTTTTGGTGTGTGTATGGGTGTTGGTGTGTCTGGGATAGTGGGGTGGGGTGGGGGTGGTAGTGTGAGAATGGATAGTGTGGTAGTGTGGGTATGGATGTTAGTGTGTGTGAGTGTGTGTGTGTGTGTGTGGGGGGGGGGGGGGGGGGCATGGACAAGAACAGGCCAGAGACATGCTGTATTGTGGGCAACTACTACTCTCTCAATGTTTGTATGTGGGGGTGTTGGTGGGGGTGGGGTTTAGGTTTGTGAGTACTTGGGTTTGTGTGGGTGGGGGGGGGGGGGGGGGGGGGGGGGGGGGGGGGGGGGGTTACTGTGGCCATGGACAAGTACAGGTCAGTGACATGCTGTAATGTGGGCAACTACTACTCTCTCAAGGTTTGTTGGTGTTGGTATGGGTGTTGTATGGGTGTTGGTGTGGGGTAGGATGGCGGGGTAGGTGTGTGTGGGGCGGGTGGTATGTGAGTATGGATAGTGTGGTAGTGTGGGTGTGGATGTTAGTGTGTGTGTATTTGTGTGAGGGGGGGGGGGGGGGGGGGGGGGGGGGGGGAAGCGAGGCTGTGGCCATGGACAACTACAGGCCCAGAGACACGCTGTAATGTGGGCAACTACTACTCTCTCAAGGTGGTGGGTGGAAGTGGGGTGGGGGTTAGGGTGGAAGTCGTACTTGGGTTGGGTGTGTGGGGGGGTGGGGGGGGGGGAGGGATGCTGTGGCCATGGACAACTACAGGCCAGAGACATGCTGTAATGTGGGCAACTACTACTCTTCTCAAGGGTGTTGGGTGGAGTGGGTGGGCGGTAGGGTCGTGAGTAACTTGGGTTGCGGGTGTGTTGTGGGGTGGGGGGGGTGGCGGGGGGGAGGGATTGTGTGGCCATGGGAACAAAAATACAGGCCAGAGACATGGCGTGTAATGTGGGCAAACTACTACTCACTCAAGGTTTGTTGGTGTTGGTTTAGGTTGGGTTGGGGGGTGAGTTTAGGGTTTTGGAGGGGGGGGGGTGGGCGGTGGGTGGGGGGGGCGAGCTTGTGGAAACAGACAGGTACCGGCCAGAGATATACTGTATTGTGGGCAACTCAAGAATAGATTAAGGGGGGGTGGGGGGGGGGGTTGCCGGTTTAGGGGTGGGGGGGTAGGGGGTGGGTAGTGGTGAGTATGGATTAGTTTGGATAGTTGGTAGATGTGGGAATGGATGTTGTGAGTGCGGGGGGTATGGGGAGGGTGGGGGTCACGGTTGTGTGGGGGGGAGCAATGTTGTGGCCATGGACAAGTTCAGGCCTGAGACGTATTGTAAGGTGAGCAACTACCACTCTCTTTAGGAGTGCTGGTGGTGATGCTGGTGCGGGTATGGATGTAGGTGGGGAGGGTAGCGATGGGGGTGTTTTTTGTTGACGGTTGTGGGTGGGTGGGGGTGGTGGGGGAGGGGGGGGATGGTGTGCCAGAGGAAAAAGTACAGGCCAGAGACATGCTACTATGTGGGCAACTTCTACTCTCTCAAGGTGTGTTATTGGTGATGCTGGTGGGGGGTATGGAGGGTGCGTGGGGGAGGGTTAGGCGGGGGGTTGTGCGTGTGAGGGGTGGGGTGGGGTGGGTGGTGGGGTGGGTGGGGGTGGGGGGGGGGGGGGGGTGGGGGGGGCTAGGCTGTGGCCATGGACAAGTACAGTCCAGAAACATGCTGTATTGTGGGAAACTACTACTCTCTCAAGGTGTTTTTGGCTGGCCCCCTCAACCTCAAGCCTCATAATAACGGCTTCCATTGTACCGTTATTTATTTATTTATTTATTTATTTATTTATTTATGTATTTATTTATTTATATATTGCAGGGTGAACATGAGAAGGCGGTGGTGTACTTCAGGCGAGCACTACACCTGGACCGTAGCTGCCTTGGTGCATGGACTCTGATGGGGCACGAGTACATGGAGATGAAGAACACTTCTGCTGCTATAGGTATGTGCGTCTTTGTGTGTAAGTGTGTATGTGTGTTCCTGCGTGTGTGCTTCGGCGCTGATGGGGCACTTGTATATGGAAACGAAGAACACTTCTGCTGCTATAGGTATGTGTGCCTGTGTGTGTGTGTAAGTGCTGATGGAGCACGAGTATATGGAGATGAAGAACCCATCTGCTGCTATAGGAATGTGTACCTGTATGTGTTTGTTAATATGTGTGTATGTGTGTATGTGCGTAAGTGTGTAAGTGCTGATGAGGTACGAGTATATGGAGATGGAACGCACATCTGCTGCTATAGGAATGTGTGTCTGTGTGTTTGTTTATATGTGTGTATGTGTGTAAGTGTGTAAGCGCTGATGAGGTACGGGTATATGGAGATGGAACGCACATCTGCTGCTATAGGTATGTGTGTCTGTGTGTTTGTTGAAGTGTGTAGTGTGTAACGTGTTGTAAGCGTGAGAGGACGGGGGTATATGGAGAGGAACGCACATCTGCTGACTATAGGCAATGCTGTGTGTGTGTTTATACGGCCGTGGAAGGCTGGGTGGAAGGGGGGAAAGGGAGGAGGATAGGGTAAGGCGTATATGGGGGAGGGAAAGAAACTCATCTGCTGCTATAGGATGTGTGTCTGTGTGTGTTTGTTTATATGTGTGAATGTGTGTAAGTGCTGATGAGGTACGGGTATATGGAGATGGAACGCACATCTGCTGCTATAGGTATGTGTGTCTGTGTGTTTGTTTATATGTGTGTATGTGTGTAAGTGTGTAAGCGCTGATGAGGTACGGGTATATGAAGATGGAACGCACATCTGCTGCTATAGGCATGTGTGTCTGTGTGGTTTGTTTATATGTGTGTATGTGTGTAAGTGCTGATGAGGTACGGGTATATGGAGATGGAACGCACATCTGCTGCTAGAGCCGGAGGGCCAGGGGAGGGGGGGTGCCGGGAGGAGGGGGGAGAGGGGGGGCAAGCGCGCATGGTACAGCTCGTTCACCAGCGGAGACACCACACCCCGAAGCAGGATAAGGAGCCAAGACAGCGGGGACCGGAGGAGAGAGGGCACAGGTCAGTTCGAGGGACCGGAGAATGGAAAGGAAGCAGAAAGCCACCGAAGGCAGGATGATCGGGAATTAATGGGGGGTGAGTTGGGGGGACGGACGATGAGGGAGGAGAAGGGGAAAATGGGACGGAGGGGGATGGGACGCAAACGGGGAGGGATAAGGAAGTAGGAAGGGGAGGAGAGTCAAAGAACGAGGGAGGAGGGTAGGAGAGGGGAAAGGGGAGAAAGGGGGGGGGAAGCCGATAGCCGAGGCAATTCAGGGCCGTGGGACGAACGGGGGGTGGCCCGGTGAGCCATCCTCCAGCAAGGCCCCCCACTCACGCGCAGACACACAGTCAACGGCGCGAAGGGGGGCAAGTAGGGAAAGTCTGCAGTTAGGCACGGGCAAACCCAACGGAACGATGTGCTTACGGGAACGAAGACTCAGAAGCCGAAGAACTGCGAGAAAGTCGGGGGGCGGAAGCGGGACCCACTTCACGTATACGTCAGCGAACTCGAAGTGCACAAAGCCTCATAGGGTGTACCCGGGTAAAGCCTAAATAACACTGCCTCTGAGGCGAACTTCTGCGAAGAACCACATTATCAAGTCGCTAGCCGCCAACAAGACAAAAGACGCGCTCTGAATCACGGCCGCGACACTAGCGCCATTCCCAATTGACAGCCCAAGGGCAAAGGATGGGCAGGACACACGCGGCAGACGCAGCTGAAAAGGACGCATTCGCCGAGTGTGGGTTCCGGGACGTTCCGGCCGCATGAACGGAGCAAGTGCGGAGTCAGACTTGAACCAACGCCCCCGCTCTGGTATGTACTAGTACGCCCGTGCCCCGTTGTGAGACGCACAAGGCCTTACACAAGCGCCGCTCAAGAGAGGGAAGGGCCGCACGAGCGCGGGAACGTACATTGAAGCGGAGGGAAGACTGGAAGCGGGCTCGGGAACTCTTGCTAGTCGCTACGATGCCGGACTACCGGGCAACAACCCGAGCATACCCCAACAGAAAGGACGAGGACAGAGACAAACAGGGGGACGCTCATGCAGACCCCGGCGAGAGAGGGCGCAGAAGAAAGCCAAGCGCCCACTCAGAGCCGCGCGCAACGGGCCAGGCGGTAGGAGCCAGGACGAGCACATCCGAACGACACCATAAACGACGGGAGGCTCGCCTATGAGCAGGGGGGGGAACGCCGCCACAAGACACAACTGCTGGACCACCCGGGACGATGGGCCGCGCCGCGGCGGCAAGGGGGCTCCTGAACAGAACAACAGGAAATCATACGGGTACCGGAGACGAACCTACACGAGGTACCGGGGACCCAACGTAACGGATTCGTGGGAGTGGAATATCCCGCGGGGGGACTAGGCATTCCTAGGGGAGGAATGATGGAGGATGGAGTCGACCAAACCGGCGGGGAGCAAAGATGGGGCAGGCGAAAAGCGGCTCGAAGGATGTACCGAGCAGGATGGGAAAAGAGGGAGATGTTCCATGGGGTGGTAGTGGAAGAGAAGGCGTGGGGCGAAGCGGGAATAGGGATACCTACTAGGAGGATGGGTGTGCTGCTACCGTTTTTCATAAGTGGCTAGATAAGTTTAGAAGTAAAAATTTAAGTGTGTAAGCGTCTGATGAGGTACGGGTATATGAAGATGGAACGCACATCTGCTGCTATAGGCATGTGTGTCTGTGTGTGTTTGTTTATATGTGTGTATGTGTGTATGTGTGTAAGTGCTGATGAGGTACGAGTATATGGAGATGGAACGCACATCTGCTGCTATACATGTGCATGTGCATGTGTGTGTGCGTGTGTAAGCGCTGATGGAGCACAAGTATATGGAAATGAAGAACACATCTGCTGCTATAGGAATGGTTGTCTGTGTGTGTATGTGTGTATATGTGTGTACGTGTGTGTGCGTGTGTAAGCACTGATAGGGCTCGAATTTATGGGGTGAGCACATCTGCTGCTATATGTATGTTCATGTGTTTATATCTTTGTATGGGTTTGTGTAGATATGTGTGTGTGTTCCTTTGTCCCCTGCTGCGTATTTTCACGCCATTGACTGGAACCCACACGATTTCAGAGCACTAACCCGTAACCATGTGCCGCAATAATCCCAACATTGTTCCATAACAAGGGCAAACCTTGCTTGCTGTACACAGCTGTGTACAGTCATGCCATGGACTTGAGCCTACACGATTTCAGAGCACTGACCCGTAACCATGTGTAGCAACAAGCCCAACCTTATCCTATACTAAGCCTGTACCTTGCTTGCTGTACACAGCTGTGTAGTGTCATGCCATGGACTTGAACCCACACGATTTCAGAGCACTGACCCGTAACCATGTGCCGCAATAATCCCAACATTGTTCCATAACAAGCGCAAACCTTACTTGCTATACCCTGCTGCGCATCGTCATGCCATGGACTTGAACCCACACGAGTTCAGAGCACTGACCCGTAACCATGTGCCGCAATAAGCTCAACCTTGTCCCATACTAAGCCTGAACATTGTGTGTTGTACACAGATGCGTACCGTCGCGCCATCGACTTAAACATACACATTTACAGAGCACTGCCCCGTAACTATGTGACACAATAAGCCCGACCTTGTCCAATACTAAGCCTGCACCTTGCTTGCTGTACCCTGCTGCGTATCGTCACGCCATTGACTTGAACCCACACGATTTCAGAGCACTGACCCATAAGCGTGTGCCGCAATAAGCCCAACCTTATCCTATACTAAGCCTGTACCTTGCTTGCTGTACACAGCTGAATAGCGTCATGCCATTGACTTAAACATACACATTTTCAGAGCACTACCCCGTAACCGTGTGCCTCAAGAAGCCCAACCGTATCCCATATTAAGCCTGTACCTTGTGTGTTGTACACAGACGCATACCATCACGCCATTGACTTGAACCCACACCTTTTCAGAGCACTAAGCCCAAGCATTGTCATAAAATCAGTCCTACATCTTACAATTATACACAGACGCGTACTATAACGTCATTGACTTGGACCCATACAATTCCAGAGCACTAACCCTTAAACTTGCCCCATACTAAGACCAAAACTTGCTTATTGAGTACAGCCGCGTACCGTCACACCATCGACTTGAAACTACACATTTTCAGAGCACTAACCTGTACCCGTGTGCCTCAATAAGCCCAACCTTGTCCCATATTCAGCCCAGACCTTGTGTGTTGTACACAGACGCGTACCGTCACGCCATCGAGTTGAAACTACACATTTTCAGAGCACTAACCCGTAACCGTGTGCCGCACTAAGCTCAACCTTATCCCATATTAAGACTGTACCTTGTGTGTTGTACACAGACGCGTACCGTCACGCCATAGACTTAAACATACACATTTTCAGAGCACTAACCCATAACCGTGTGCCTCAATAAGCCCAACCTTATCCCATATTAAGCCCAAACCTTGTGTTTTGTACGTAGACGCGTACCGTCACGCCATCGACTTGAACCGACACGATTTCAGAGCCTGGATATGATGGCACGTGGTCAGGGCGTCACTGACGATATGGTATGAAGATAACGGATAATTGAATGTATGGGGCCCGTCTATGACAGTGCTACTACTACAGGGTGGGGGGGGGATAGGGACGGCAGTAGGGGGTTGTGCTTGTGCGTGGTGTAAGTGGGGTGTGTGCGTGCGGTGGTGGGGGGACAGGGGGGGGGGGGGGGGGGGGAGGGGGTGTGTGTAGATGTGTGTTGTTGTGTGGGTGGGTTGTTGTTGTGGGGGGGGGGATGGGGGAGGGCAGGGAGAGATAGAGGGTGGGTGTGTGTGGTGTGTGGGGAAGGGGGTCAGGGAGTTTAATGAGGCTGCTTAAGATGCCATTCTATTGGGGTCTACTAGATACAGGCGTGGATAGAGAGGAGTGTGCTTGCTGTGTGTGTGTGTGTGGTGGTGGTGGTGGGGGAGTAGAGTGTGTGTGCTTGTGGGGGGGGGGTTGTTGTTGGGGTGCGGGGGAGGAGGGGGAGGGCAGCGAGTGTGTGGTGGTGTGTGTGTGGTGGTGGTGGGGGGAGGGGGGGGGGGGGGGGGGGGGGTCAGGGGTGTATGTGTGTTGGTTTGGTGGTGGGGTTGTTGTTGTTGGGTGGGGATGGGGGAGGAGAGGAGTGTGTGTGTGTGGGGGGGGGGGGGGGGGGGGGGGAGTGTAACGAGCTGCTCAATATGCCCATCTATGCCGTGTACTACTACAGGTGGGGATAGGGATAGGGTTTGCTTTCAGTCACCTATCAGACCACCGTCCACCATGCACCATGCACCACCAGCCCACCGAGCTTGAATGTCAATGTAACAATAGGGGAAGCTTTCCCCTCTATGCCGTCTACTACTGCAGGTATGGGAAGGGATCAGTCCCCCACCCACCCACCCACCCAACCTAAATGGCCCTGAATGCTTTTAAATGCTATAGAAGGCTGTAGAATGCTATACAAAGCTAGAAATGCTGTCCCTGGTGGAGGCCTACAACAATAAATATAAAAAAAAACCACTTGCAGAGTTGGAAAAAAAACTGGAAGGGATAGGGTGTGCTTTCAGTTACTTATCAGCCCACCATCCACCATCCCACCATGCACCACTATCCCACTGAGCTCGAATGTCATCATAACTTTAGGTGTGCCTTCAATCACCTATCAGCCCACCATCCACCATCCCACCATGCACCACCATCCCACATAGCTCAAATGTCATTATAACAATAGGGTGTGTTTTCAGGTACCCGTCCGCCCAGAATCCACCCACCACTACCCCCACCCAAACCCCTGCCCATCTACCCACCCAACTCACCCCACCCACCCAATAACCCCCACACATCCCTACACATCCACCCACCCCACCCCTCCGCCCGCCCACCACCCACGATCCACCTAAGCTCCAGCCCACTGATTTTGAGTGATTTTTGGTGGAGACCCCTCTTTTAGGAGGCGGGAGCCCCCAGGGTTACCCATTTGTCCGTTTGTCCGACCGAAACATTTCTTGACACCCGACACGTCAGCCTACGGTCGTGTAACTAACTCGCTTCGGGCACCTTTCGTTCCGTTGCCAACACACTCCGCCAATTTTCCGCGCCGCTGGCGACGCTGCATAGGACTTGTTACAGCTCTCGATGTAGCAGAGACCCCACCGTTACACTTGTTACACCGGGGAAAGTGCCACAATACCTTAGGGTTTGGCGTCAGCCGCGGCCATGGGCCTACACCACCTGCGCATGAACCCCCAACATGGGCCATGGGCCCACACCACCTGCGCATGAACCCCCAACATGGGCCATGGGCCCACACGACCTGCGCATGAACCCCCAACATGGGCCATGGGCCCACACCACCTGCGCATGAACCCCCAACATGGGCCATGGGCCCACACGACCTGCGCATGAACCCCCAACATGGGCCATGGGCCCACACCACCTGCGCATCAACCCCCAACATGGGCCATGGGCCCACACCACCTGCGCATCAACCCCCAACATGGGCTATGGGCCCACACCACCTGCGCATCAACCCCCAACATGGGCTATGGGCCCACACCACCTGCGCATCAACCCCCAACATGGGCTATGGGCCCACACCACCTTCGCTTCAACCCCCAACATGGGCTATGGGCCCACACCACCTGCGCATCAACCCCCAACATGGGTCATGGGCCCACACCACCTGCGCATGAACCCCCAACATGGGCCATGGGCCCACGCCACCTGCGCATGAACCCCCAACATGTGCCATGGGCCCACGCCACCTGCGGTCACCTCAAGTTAATAAGGGGGTCAGGTTGTTTAATACCACTTTTTGTTTTTTGCAAGAGAGCGACTGCACTGCGGCCTACCGATGCCAGGATGAGGTGTGTGTCAGTCACCAATCATCCCACCCTGCACTATGCACCCGCCCACCATCCACCATACATCTGCCCACCATGCACCTGCCCACCATCCACCTATGCGCCAGCCCTCTGAGTTGTAATATCACTTTTGTGTTGTGCAGGCGGGCGGCTGCACTGCGGCCCACCGATGCCAGGATGTGGTGTGCTCTTGGGCAGTGCTACATTCATGAGCAGGTACGGTTCGGTCAGACAGGAGGTTTGTGGGTGGGTGGGTGGGTGGGTGGGTGGGTGGGTGGGGGGGCTAGGATGTGGTGTGCTCTTGGGCAGTGCTACATATATGAGCAGGTACGTTTCAGTCAGACAGGAGGTATGTGTGTGTGTGTGGGGGGGGGGGGGGGGTAGGGGGGGGGGCCCTAAGATCCCAGGATGATCCCACCAACACCAAATGATTCCCCACCAACACAAACCCCTATGCCTAGGTCAATATGAAGGTTCTGGCCATCCGCTGCTACAGGCATGCTATCGAGATCAACGACCCTGACGGTATTACCCGGCAACAACACCGATAGTTACCCAGACACAGCCAAGCAAGACCCGTTACCCATCAACACCCAACACTCACCCGCCGACACCTAACTCAATGCCCAGGTGAACATGCACGACAGTTACCCATACACCGTAAACTCTAACCTGTAAACGACACCCAGCCCGATGCCCAGACCTACATGCACGTTCTGGCCATCCGCTGCTACAGACGTGCTGTCGAGCACAACGACCCAGACGGCATTACCCGGCAACAACACCCAACAGTTACCCATACACCGCCAAGGATGACCCGTTACCCACCAACACCAAACCAATAACTTACCAACACGAAATAATTGCCCACCAACACCAATCGACAACCCATCAATACACACCTACAACTCAAACCCATTAACACCCAACTCTAACCCACAAAAACTCAACTCTTGCCCACCGACACCCAACCTGATGTCCAGGTCAATTTGAATGATCTGGCCATCCGCTGCTACAGGCGTGCTATTGAGCACAACGACCCTGATGGCATTACCCGGCAACAACTCCCAACAGTTACCCATACACAGCCAAGTATGGCCCGTTACCCATCAACACCCAACACTAACCCGCCAACACCCAACTCAATGCACAGGTGAACAGCACCCGTCAGTTACCCATGCACAGCCAACTCTAACCCAACGACACCCAGCTCCCCCAAGTATGACCCGTTACCCACCAACACCCAACTCTCACCCACCAAAACCCAGCCCGATGCCCAGGCCAACATGCACAATCTGGCCAACCACTGCTACAGGCGTGCAAGCAAGCACAACGACCCTGAGGGCATTACCCGGCAACACCACCCGACTGTTACCCATACACCGCCAAGGTGACCCGTTACCCACCAACACCAAAAAATAACCCACCAGCACCAAACTATAACCCATCAAAACACACCTATAACTATAACCCACCACCACCAAATTCTAACCCACGGACACCCAACTCGATGCGCAGGTCAACATGACCGATCTGGCCATCCGCTGCTATCGGCGTGCAATCGAGCACAACGACCCGGACGGCATCGCCGTACACATGCTGGCAAAGCTGTACGAGGGGAGGCATGACGACGCGCAGGCTGAGAAGCTGTCATCAGCTAGAACCTTGGCACGCTTGGATCGGCAAGATGGCAGGATAGTACTAGTGGGGTCTTGGAGAGGGGGAGGGCCCTCCACCTTCCCCTGGGGAACGGAGTTAGGTGGAGGCTACGTTGTTGTTTTCTGGCGGGACGTTGCAAGTCTCAGTGGGTGATTGTGGCACACACACACACCAAACACACACACCACCACACACACCCACAAAAGCGACCACCACAGGCCGCCGGGTTTTGGTTTCGGGCTGGGACGGTGGTGGCAAGGCAGTGGGTGAAGTTTGGTGGCACACACAAGACACGCCAAACACAGCACATCCCACAACACACACACAGGAAGCGCACCACCACATCCCCGGGGGGGGGGGGCGGGGTCTGGGACGGGGCAGAGGGAGTGGGGGGGGGGCACCACACCACACTAAACAAACACACCACCACACACATCCCACACACGCACACCCACCAACTCCCTGTATTTAGTGTTTCTGGCTGGCCACCGCGGCTGCAAGGTAAGTTCGGCCCCGCGACAACACGACACCACACGACACAAACACCACCACCACCAGCCGAACACACACCACGTCCCACCCCTCGTTGTTGTGTTCTGGCTGGACGGTGGGTCGCAAGGTCAGTGGCTGGCCAGCGACACCCCACGCACACACACCCAAAACACACCACGACACCAATACACGGAACACATCACACAACACACACACCACCATCTCATGGTAGTCGTTTCGGGGCTGTGGATGGTGCAGGTGATTGGTGGCCGGGACACCACACACCATAGCACCGCCCACCACCAAACACACACACCACCAGCCAACACCCCATCCATAAATCACACCACCAACCACGCATCCATGGTTATTGTTTCTGGCTGGTATGGTG
>JACBWV010000839.1:5258434-5375934 GCA_013435795.1 Chlamydomonas sp. ICE-L
GTCTTGAACGTTGTCCCCCCAGGGCTTTTTCGGCAACAGCCAGCCCTCAGTCGAATCCACCCCCACCTAAGCACCATCGTCGGGCTGAAAAACTGTGGTCGGCGCCTAGCTTGCCTCTCTCTCTCTCTGGGATTCACACACCTGTAGTCCCCAATCCCCCGGTCCACCATTGCAAGGACTCTTGGGGGCTGGTGAATGGAGCCCGCACTGGATGGAAGCTGGTGTACTCAGGTGTGGTGGGGGGCGGCATTTTGTGGAGGTGGGTGTTGGGGGAGGGGGGGGTCGACAAGGGGGATGGTGGTGGTTGTTTGTGGGAGGGGGGGGGGTGGGTGTGGTGGGGGGGGGGGGGTATGAGCACAGCCACTGGTTGAGAAGCTGGTGTAAACTCAGGTGTGTGTGGGGGTCGGCATGTTGGTGGTGGGTGGTGTGGGGGGGAGGGGGTGGGTTCACCATGGTGTTTTTTGGGTTGTGTGGATGGGGGGGGGGGGGGGGGGGGTGGGGTATGGAGCAACAGCACTGGTTTGGAAAAGCTGGTGTACTCAATGTGTGGGTGGGGGAGCGGCATTTTGTTGGGGTGGTGTTGGGGAGGGGGGGTCGACATGGTGTGTGTGGGGGGAGGGGGGGGGGGGGGGTGGGGGTTGGAGCACAGCACTGTTGGAAGCTGGTGTCACGCATGTGTGGGGGGGGGTCGCCCCATGTTTTTGTGGGTTGTGTGGGGGTGAGGGGGGGATCAACATGGTGGGTTTGGGGGTTGCTGGTTTTGTTTTTGTGGTTTTTTTTTTTTTTTTTTTTTTGTGTTGGGGTTTGTTGTTCCTCCTTTTTTCTTTCCTCCTCTCCCTTTTTTGCCTCCTTTTTTTCCTCCGTTTTTTTTTTTTCTGGCATGGTGTGGGGGTGGGTGTGGGGGGGAGGGTGGGTCCGGCAATGTTGGTGGGTTGTGTGGGGGGGAGGGGGGTCGTAATGGTGGTTTGGGTGGGTGGTTGGCTGGTTGGATGGGGGGGGGACATTGTTGTTGTTGGTGGGGGGGGGGGGTGGGTGGGGGTTTGGTGGGTGTTGGGGGGGGAGTTTTAGTCAGTTCATGTGTTTGGCATGGTGGGCTGGTGTGATTTCCCCCATTGCAATGGACTACTCTTGGGGGGCTGGTGATGGTACACAGCACTGGTTGGAAAGCTGGTGTACTCAGGTGTGGTTGGTGGGGGCGGCATGGTGTTTGTGGGGGGAGGGGGGGGTAGACATGGGTGGTATGTGGGTGGGTGTGTGTGTTTGTGGTGGTGGTGGTGGTGGTGGGGGGGGGGGGGAACTTGGTGGGTGGGGGGGGGGGGGGGAAGGAGGGGGTGGAGTTGGGTTGTGGGTGGGGGGGGGGGGGAGTTTGTGGTGATGGGCATAGCACTGCTGGAAGCTGGTGTACCTCATGTGGTGTTGGGGTGGTGGGAGTGTGGGGGTAGTGGGGGGTGGTTGAACGTGGTTGTGGGGGGTTGGGGTGTGGTGGTGGTGGTGCGTGGGTTGGGGTCAGGAGGTAGGGGGTCAGCAATGGTGGTGGTGGTGCATGTGGATTGGTGGGTGGGTGGTAATTGGAGTTGGTGGTGATTGAGCATAGTAACTGGTTGGAGTCTGGTGAACGCAGGTGTGTGATCATGTGGTGTGGTGTCTGTTGTGGTGTGTGGTGTGGTGGGGGTGTGGGGGGGTTAACATGGTGTGTGTGTGTGGCGGGGGGGGGGGACGTTTTTCTTTTTTTTTTTTTTTGTTTTTTTTGTTTCGTTACATTATTTTTTTCTGTTCTTTGTGGATTTTTTTTTTTTACTTTTTGTTTTTTGTTCTCTGCCTTTTTTTTGTTTATATTTTGTCTTGTTTATTATTTTTTTTCTTTTCTTCTTTTTTTTTTGTTTTTTTTTTTCCTTTTAGCTTTTTTTTTCCCCTCTTGTATGTTTTTTTTTTTTCCTTTTCTTTTTTTTTTTTTGTGTGTGTTTTTTTCCCCTTTATTTTGTTAATGGGAGCATAGTACTGGTTGGAAGCTTGGTTGTGATGTGAACAGTTCCTGGCTTCTTTCTGGGGGGGTGGGGGGGGGGGCGGCCACCATTTTGTTTTTGGGCTATTAATTCCTCCCTACTTGTTGTCCTTCCCTCTTCTCAAGCTCCCCCCCCCCCCGGCCCCCCGCCCCCCCCCCCCCCCCCCCCCCCCCACCCCCCCACCCCACGCCCCACCCCCCCCCCCCCTCCTCCCCACACCCCCACCCCCCCCCCTCCCTCCCAAACAGCCACACACACGATGTAAACACAACATAAAACAACATAACAAACCACCCATTAAACACCCACAAACAACAACACACCACAAACATACAACCACAAAAACCCCCCAAGCACACACACACCGTATACATACACACATACAGACAACTGAAATGGTCCAACCCAACCCCCACTATGTCAACGATTTAACGCCCCCACCTCCCCCTCTCCCCCCCCCGCCCCCCCCCCCCCCCCCCCACATCCCCCCCCCCCCCACCCCCACACACATCCTCGCACTACTGATTCTCCAACCTACACCCAACTCTGCACAGGCGGACACGCGTCCCCCCCCCCACCCCACCCCACCCCAAGACACACACTCACACACAACACAAACACATACATGCACACAAACACACACAAACACACACACACAACTGAATGCCCAAACTAACTCTGCACAGGTGACCCCCCCCCCACCCCCCCACCCCCCACCCCACACACACACATACGCACTACTGATTCTCCAACCTAACCCAACTCTGCACAGGCGACCCACGTCCCTGCAGGCAGTTGGAGCGTGAGGGCCTGGGAGCCACCTTCCTAATCCATGAGGCCACATTTGAGCATGCCCATCACCACAGCACCAAACACATGTGCACACACACAAACTCACACTCATGTACATTGCACACTTGCAACACCTTGTACCCGCTTCCAATTTTTATCTCTGCACAGGAGACCCCCCCCCCCCCCCCCACACACACACACACACACACACACACACACACACAAACACAAACACAAACTCACACATACACACAACTGAATGTCCAACCCAACCAAACCCAACTCTGCACAGGCCAACCCAACCCAGCCCGAACCAAACCAAATCAAACCAAACCAATCCAAACCAAACCAAACCAAACCAACTCTGCACAGGCGACACGCGTCCCTGCAGGCAGTTGGAGCGTGAGGGCCTGGGAGCCACCATCCTAATCCATGAGGCCACATTTGAGCATGACCTTCACACGATGGCAGTCACTAAGCGGCACAGCACTAGCAAGGAGGCTATGCAATCAGCCGAGGGCATGCAGGTGGGTTGGAGGGGGGGAATGTGGGTGGGGGGATGGGGTGGTGGTGGGGTGGGGGGATGTAGGTGGGGTGGGGTGGGGTGGGGTGGGGGCACAGTTGTAGCAAGGAGGCTATGCAATCAGCCGAGGGCATGCAGGTGGGTTGGAGGGGGGGGAATGTGGGTGGGGGGATGGGGTGGGGGTGGGGTGGGGGGGATGTAGGTGGGGGTGGGGGTGGGAGGGGGGGGGGGGGGGGCACAGTTGTAGCAAGGAGGCTATGCAATCAGCCGAGGGCATGCAGGTGGGTTGGAGGGGGGGAATGTGGGTGGGGGGATGGGGTGGTGGTGGGGTGGGGGGATGTAGGTGGGGGTGGGGTGGGGGGGGGGGGGGCACAGTTGTAGCAAGGAGGCTATTGCAATCAGCCGAGGGCATGCAGGTGGGTTGGAGGGGGGGGAATGTGGGTGTGGGGATGGGGGGGGGGGATGTAGGTGTGTGTGGGTGGGGGGGGGGGGGGAGGGGGTGGGGGGGGGTGGGGGGGGGGGCACAGTTGTAGCAAGGAGGCTATGCAATCAGCCGAGGGCATGCAGGTGGGTTGGAGGAGGGGAATGTGGGTGTGGGTGTGTAGGAGGGAAGGGACAGCATCAGCAAGGAGGCTATGCAATCAGCCGAGGGCATGCAGGTGGATCAAAAGGATACGACGGAGGACCTGAGATCAAAAACTAATAGATCATCTGAGTGTACAGCCGACTATCATACCCACTCTATCTACTTTTAAACTCACCGTACCGCTCCCACCCTCCCACCCACTACCAACCTCCCAACCTCCCACCCACTACCCTACCCATTCTGCCTATGCATGCATACCGCACCCACACACGCACCCACCATACTGCATCCCCCCACCCACTACCCCACGCACTCTACATATGCAGGCATACCACACCCACCCACCCACCCACCGTACCACACCCACCCAACCACCGTACCGCACCCACCCACCCACCCACTACCCAACCCACTCTGCATATGCATGCATACCGCAACCACCCACCCACTACCCTACCCACTATAACTATGCATGCGTACTGCACACACCCACCTACCCACCCACCCACCGTACCGCACCCACACACCCACTACCCTACCCACTCTGCCTATACATGCATACCGCACCCACCCACCAAACCACCGTACCGCACCAACCCACCCACCACCCTACCCACTATAACTATGCATGCATACCGTACACACCCAACCACCCAACTACCCAACCACCGTACCGCACCCACCCAACCACTACCCTACCTGCTATAACTATGCAGGCGTACCGTACACACCCAACCGCCCAACCACCGTACCGCACCCACCCAACCACTACCCTACCCACTCTGCCTATACATGCATACCGCACCCACCCACCCAACCACCGTACCGCACCAACCCATCCACTACCCTACCCACTATAACTATGCATGCGTACCGTACACACCCAACCACCCAACCACCGTACCGCACCCACCCAACCACTACCCTACCCACTCTGCCTGTGCAGGCTTACCGTACACACCCAACCACCAAAACACCGTACGGCACCCACCCAACCACTACCCTACCCACTCTGCCTGTGCAGGCTTACCGTACACACCCAACCAACAAAACACCGTACGGCACCCACCCAACCACTACCCTACCCACTGTAACTATGCAGGCGTACCGTACACACCCAAACACCGTACCGCATCCACCCAACCACTACCCTACCCACTGTAACTAAGCAGGCGTACCGTACACACCCAAACACCGTACCGCACCCACCCAACCACTACCCTACCCACTCTGCTTATGCAAGCGTACCGTACACACCCAAACACCGTAACGCATCCCCCCCACCCACCGTACCCCACACAGTCCACATATGCAGGCGTACCACACCCACCCACCCACTATCCCACACACTCTACCTATGCAGGCGCACCCACCCATCCACCTACCCACCGTACCGTACCCACCCACCCACTACCCTACCCCCTCTACCCATGCAGGCGTACCGCAACATTCTCACACACTTCAGCCAGCGGCACCCTCGAGTGCCCACCCACTCTACCTACGCAGACGTACCGCATCCACCCAACCACCATACCACCATACCACACCCACCCACCCACTACCCTACCCACTCTACCCACGCAGTCATACCGCACCATTCTCACACACTTCAGCCAGCGGTACCCTCGAGTGCCCACCGGCATCCCACGCTGTTCCTTAGAATCCCTGATGGGGGATGTGCTGTCCCCCCTGCGAAGTCGTCCAGTGGTTGCCTTTGACGGTATGGTGGTTCCGCTGTCAAGCCTACCCGAGCTGCCCCTGGTGTCTGGAGTTGTCTCAATGGTGCTGCTGGAGGAAGGGGACGGAGCAGATGGGACCTAATTTGGGGGCCCTAGTTGAACAACCAACTCAACACAGACCTGAACATGCCCTTATTTGAGTACCGTATCGAATATTTGCCTTTGACGGTATGGTGGTGCCGCTGTCAAGCCTACCCGAGCTGCCCCTGGTGTCTGGAGTTGTCTCGATGGTGCTGCTGGAGGAAGGGGACGGAGCAGATGGGACCTAATTTGGGGGCCCTAGTTGAACAACCAACTCAACACAGACCTGAACATGCCCTTATTTGAGTACCGTATCGAATATTTGCCTTTGACGGTATGGTGGTTCCGCTGCCAAGCCTACCCGAGCTGCCCCTGGTGTCTGGAGTTGTCTCAATGGTGCTGCTGGAGGAAGGGGACGGAGCAGATGGGACCTAATTTGGGGGCCCTAGTTGAACAACCAACTCAACACAGACCTGAACATGCCCTTATTTGAGTACCGTATCGAATATTTGCCTTTGACGGTATGGTGGTTCCGCTGTCAAGCCTACCCGAGCTGCCCCTGGTGTCTGGAGTTGTCTCAATGGTGCTGCTGGACGAGGGGGACGGAGTGGATGGGACCTAATTTTGGGGCCCTAGTCAAACAACCCACACGACACATGCCTGAATGCAATCCCTTATTTCAGGGGAGTGCTGAATATTTGCCTCATTATGTCGGTGGTGCTACTGACAGCCTGTCCAAGTAATCGCTGGTGTCTGGAGTTGTCTCAGTAGATGGCTGCTGGAGGAGGGGGATGGAGCGGATGGGACCTAATTTGGGGGCCCTATTCGAACAACCAACTCAACACATGCTTTAACATGCCCTTATTTGAGTACCATATCGAATATTTGCCTCATTATGTCGATGTTGCCACGGGCAAGCCTGTCCAAATAATCTCAGGTGCTGCTGGAGGAAGGGGACGGAGCGGTTGGGACCTAATTTGGTGGCCCTAGTCGGGGAAAAAACTCTGCACAGGCCTAAATGGGATCCCTTATTTCAGGGGAGTGTTGAATATTTGCCTCATTATGTCGATGGTGCCACAACCCGAGCTGCCTTTGGTGTCTGGAGTTGTCTCAATGGTGCTCCTGGGGAGGGGGATGGAGCGTATGGGACCTACTTCGGGGGCTCTAGTCGAAAACCAACTCGACACATGCCTTGACAGGACGTGAGGCAAGAAGCCGGTACAAGAGGCAATATATTCTCTGTGCAGCTTAGATATGAGTAGGTAACGGCAACTTATATAAGTGTTTGAAAAACTAATATTATTATAGTGTCACAATAATATTAGTTTTTTAATTAAATTCGAATTTCTGGTGAGACGGCTCGTCCGACTAATATTATATAATATTATATAATATTATTTATGCACTAATATTATCTAACATAGCCGACCCCTGGATATGAGTCTGTCTGTGTGCTCACGACTGATCCCTCAGGTGGAGAGATTGGTCATAGTTGTGGTGTATGGTTCCTCTAGTACCTATGGTAGAAGACGAGGTATAGGGGACAAGGACTCCTTATTTTTGACAGATACGTAGGAGCCAGGGTACTACATTTTTCAAATTGGTCAGCGCTTAAAGCGCACAAACGTCAAATTAGGCAGCACTTCGTAGTCCCAAAGCACACAACTGTACGCTGCGTCCACAGGTCCAAACCAACTCAGGCCCCCCCTTTGGTAAATCGATTATTTGGGGCTCAGTTCATCGGTGATTTTTCGTTAAAGCCCCTCCTGTCATGGTTGGGCAAGTCCCAATAGCTTATTTGATATACCCCTTGACGGTTACAACTACTACTACTACTACATGCTGGACGCCCCTTCTCCTGTTTTGATAAGTAAATGTCATCAACATCTACGTTGCATGGGCCAAAATATACGTGTGCATCGGAAGAGACCCTTCAAAAAGCTGCGTTTGGCGTGCTGTGTAAACTTGAGCAAGGTTACAGGGCTATGGCAAGGCAAGGAAGAACAATGCTGTAACAGCTTAGTGGAGGGTGGGTATCTCCTGATCCTGATATGTGTATCGTATCATTTGTTTACTGTTCACATTATGTGTACCGGTATATAAAATAACGATTCCACGGTTTTGGTAGAGTAAAGTAAGTAGGACCTCGTCACCTGGATTCAGGCAGCATTAGTGTCCTTGCCCTGTCTTGGTGTAAAAGCAAAAATATCAAGAGTTGTTGCACACGAAAGGTCCTTCTTTAGATGAAAGAAATGATGAGATCAGCACGTGAGGGTGGTATGTGTACATATCTACAAATTAGTGTCTGAGTCCATGCATGAATGCACATATTTGCGCTGTGCGTGGGTCCCATCCCTGGGTTTGACATATAATAATATAAAAGACTCTGCTCCGGGTTGAAAATCCTGTCGCCTGCCAGGTAGGGTTAAAATTAAGTAAGAGTCTGGGAACAGTATATTTGGCAAAAATGCTCTGAATAATGCGTTTACTGCCGAATAAAACTCAGGTAGAAAGTGGAGTCATGTATCAGGATAAACAAATAGCTAGGATCTTCAGGAATAGCTAGGTTTCTTCAGCAGTAGCGTCTAATTGTCCATCAGTGGTGTTTAAAAACACCTTTTTGTTGCTGGGATGCAGCAGATCGGACTTACGCCCTCTCTCCACGGATGCGGCGAGCGAGCTGGATGTCCTTCGGCATGATGGTAACACGCTTGGCGTGGATGGCAGCCAGGTTGGTATCCTCAAACAGGCCAACCAGGTAGGCCTCGGCAGCCTCCTGGAGGGCCAGGACGGCTGAGGACTGGAAACGCAGATCGGTCTTGAAATCCTGAGCGATCTCACGAACCAACCTCTGGAATGGCAGCTTGCGGATGAGCAGCTCAGTGGACTTCTGGTACTTGCGGATCTCACGCAGGGCAACAGTGCCGGGCCTGTACCTATGAGGCTTCTTAACACCGCCAGTGGCAGGGGCGCTCTTCCTGGCTGCCTTGGTGGCTAGCTGCTTGCGGGGAGCCTTGCCACCAGTGGACTTACGGGCAGTCTGCTTGGTACGGGCCATTGTGAGTAAAGGGAGTTATTAATGACCGAGAACGGTCGATGTGTGTTGGCTTGACGGGTTGAAAGCATTAAATAGCCAGCCGATATTTGAGAACTTAGAGATGAGGGGTGGATCAGCAGACAAGACATGCGGATCAGCAGACTGTCCCTATCGCGGTCTGTCGTTGACTGAATTCAAACCATACCCGACCATACCCTGAATTCGAGCATTTAAGTACGCAGCTGACGACATCCATCAAATTAATCCCACCTCACCACCCCACTAATCTATCAAATTCATAATGTCTGGACGCGGCAAAGGCGGCAAGGGTCTCGGAAAGGGAGGAGCCAAGCGCCATCGCAAGGTCTTGCGTGATAACATCCAGGGTATCACCAAGCCTGCCATCCGTCGTTTGGCTCGCTGATACGCTGTCATTACATCAGTAAAACCCTGGAGCAAAAAACAAATTGGAGCTGTCGTACCTACAAAACCTTCGCAGGGAGGACCCCCCCCCCCGGGATGAGTAAACATTTGGAGGTCTCACCCAGTGGGCATGGGCACCTCCTGGTAAAACCCCATAATATTGAGTGGAATCAGAGAGAACACAACATTTCAGGTTCCCATAGCCAGCTAAACGTCATGCAGGACCCACCTTCTCGAATTCGCCCATGGTCCTTTTCACCAGGTGTACTACAGTTCGTATATAAGAGTCGGATCAACGCATGATGGTGGTGTTGATAAACACCGATGTTTTGCTGACCGCAGGGCATGAGCAATTTATGCTGAGGTGAATTTGGTGACGGCCTTGGTGCCCTCGGACACAGCGTGCTTGGCAAGCTCTCCGGGCAGGACCAGGCGTACAGCAGTCTGAATCTCGCGAGAGGTGACAGTGGGCTTCTTGTTGTAGCGAGCCAGGCGAGCGGCTTCTGAGGCGATCTTATCGAAGATATCGTTGATAAAGGAGTTGAGAATGCCCATGGCCTTGGAACTGATGCCAGTATCGGGGTGCACCTGCTTCAGCACCTTATAGATGTAGATTTTGTAGGTCGCCTTGGCCATCTTCTTAGCCTTCTTCTTGCCCTCCGCAGTCTTTGCGGGGGCTGCCTTCTTGGCGGGGGCCTTCTCAGCAGCTTTGGGTGCCATTGTAACGTGTGGGGAGTTGGTGGTTGCCCCCAGTTATAAAGAGGTCTGGCAGTGTTTTTGCCAACACGGAAAAGAAGCGGTCAAAAGTAGTCAGAAGAGAGAGGGTAGCGGTCAGAAGTAGGTAGCACTGCGGGGGGAAGAGCGGTCAGAATACTAGGACGAGCGGGGGTACCGGCAGGAGGGGCGAAAAAGCGACGGCAGCTACTCGGCCGGGTCACGGAGTCTGTGAGGCCACGACACCAAATATAGGGATACCCCCCGCAAAACATCCCCAATGGCTGACATCTTGAAGGCCCAAAGCCACTGTTCGCCGAAGCCCCCCCCAACCCCCCGGAGTCCTGGCAGACCAGCTACTCGATCATACTTGACCTTTCGCGCTGCCCTCCCGTAATTCGCGCAGCCCACTACGGAAATTCCTAGTTTCGCTTTCAGTCCAGTCCAGTTGTCACAGTTCTTTCTCCTCCTACTGCCTCTTCACCTTGCTAGTCTTGATCTGAGCATCTCGCGCTGCCTTCCATTCCGTAATTCGCTCAGAAGTCCATTGGAAATCCGGAATCTGCTTCAATCCGGATCGCCCTGCCTCCCTCTGAGTGGCATTCCGCTCACATGCGCTCCAGCCCTAGTTTCGCCAATCGCCAGCGCCTCATGCGCGTCCTAGTTGTCAACGAGCTGCCCAGTGGCGAGGCTATTTATAGCTACTAGGTGGGTTTCCTCATTCGTTCACCTGGAGATGCTTGTTTAGCTCACACGCTGCCCTTGCTCCTCATATCTGTCCCTGTCGAAATGCTTGTCGAATTCTTCGCGACTTCTGCTAGAGTCTCTGGTCAGTGAAGTCCTCCCTTGCTCGAAGTCCTTAGGTAGTAGGAAATCGGCCAGTTCAAGATTTGACACCTGCCTTGCTACGCCATTGCCTCCCTTATGCTTGCATGGTCCTTTTTCGAATGCTAGCGTCACTTTACTGCTATTCTCTCGCATTCCACTGTAAAATATTCGTGGTTCACTTAAGCATCGGCGCGTTTGACAATCTGAGCCGACATTGCGATAAATAGCCTGGAATCGACTCAGGTCAGACGTCTCAGGCCGGATCTCGTTTCACGTCCGCATTCCTGCGTCCTGCCTTCTCCTTGCTGTCTCTCCTCTCACTTTGTCTCTATCGCATCTGAGATTCCTCGACCACCTGCCCGGTTCAAATTATCTCTGTCAATTTCGCTGATCGGTACCTCTTAGAGCCACATACCCACCCGCACAATGCGCAGTGCCTCGTGATTGCATGCTGCTCTGATCGACGGGAGCGTTATTGATGGTGCTTCTTCTGCACTAGCCATCACAGTCCGAATGATTTGAGCATGCATCGACGAATGTGAGAATTCAAATTCGTTGCTACTAATAGAGTCATCACTCCGGCTTGCAGCTTCATTCCATGCATGCGAACATATTCTCCCTCAAAATTTCGATGGACGTCTCTTGTTTCCCCCTTCGCAGGTCTAGGCCAGCATCTACCTCTACGGGAGCAGGTTATCTTCATGGCAGGACTTCTATCTGCAAGGATGTTGTGGGGACCATTATATTATCCTAGCCACCTCCCTCTCCTGATCCTCCTGAGCCCCATCCCAGGTCCGTATAAGGGTGGTAGGGCTTTATATTTGAAGTGTGGGGTTTGTAGGGAACTGCTACGGCTTTGTAAGGGTTGCGCTTTTAGGGGTGAGCATGCAAACAAGTGAAGCCATACGTACTGATGAATAATTGTTACCATGAGCAAGCATACGCAACCATTCATAGGTTTAGAGCCTGGTGGTTGCTAGGTCCATTCGCATTATTTGAGCCACAATCAACTTAACAAGAGGGTTAATTTCTTGACCGGGCCATATGACTTGAAAAACTGCCTTGGGGATTGTGCTCTCCTCGTAGGAATGTGGTAAGGCTATAATATGAATTGTTACATTATTTTTGTTTGTTTAGCATGGCTTGTTCCTATATTGATGCTGAATACCCCTTGCAATCCCAGGTATGTACAACTTGGCTGCTTTTTAATTGTATTCCGATTGTTTGTCCTAGCACCCCGCCCGAGTGCGCTACCTTGTCTGATTAAACGTAAATACCCGTGCGAACTTAGCCTAGTTCTGTTATCTTGAGTTATTGACATGTTCGACAAAAAGTAACAACTCGAAGGCTTCATGAGGCCATTCTACACCATGCACGGATTCGAAGATACCATAGGTACCCTTTAGTTTAGCCCCCCTACCCATTGGCAATAGTGAATGGTTTTTACAGTCGTTAGTAGATTTTCTGTTTTATCTAGCAGTCCAATTTTTTTCTAGCATGCAGGAGCATGCCAAGTTTTTATTTTGATGTGTCAACCTCCTTCTCCCCGCCAACCGTTTCCCTATCTTTGCCTCCCTTCCGAGTTTCTGGGGGCCTAGTAATGAAATCCAGGTTTGATAGAGATTGAAATGAGGGTGTGGAAAGCTCGTCGAGACGCGATCATTATAATGGTGTTCGGTCAACGTCAGGATCAACGGGAACAACGGATCAGCAGAACCAGATCAGAGTGCATTTATAACCGAACTGGCAGCGATGGGGGCTCTAGATCGGCGTCGGATCAGCAGGACCAGATCAGAGTGCATTTATTCGCCCTCGACAAGACGCCTATCAACTCAATCGCTATTCAGCCTGATCCTTCTATATCAATCTAACGATACAATGGCAGGCAAGACCGGAGGCCGTGGAGGCAAGAAGTCTGTATCTCGCAGCGCCAAGGCTGGACTTCAGTTCCCTGTGGGCCGTGTCGCCCGCTACCTGAAGAAGGGCAAGTACGCCGAGCGTGTTGGTGCTGGTGCCCCTGTGTACCTGGCCGCTGTCCTTGAGTACTTGTGTGCTGAGGTCATGGAGCTGGCTGGCAACGCTGCCCGCGACAATAAGAAGACAAGGATCGTCCCCCGTCACGTTCAGCTGGCCATCCGCAATGACGAGGAGCTTTCCAAGCTGCTGGGCTCCGTCACCATCGCCAATGGCGGAGTTCTTCCCAACATTCACTCCGTGCTACTCCCCAAGAAGTCTGCCAAGAAGGAATCCGAGGCCTAGACAACTTCTGGGTCAAGGAAGTTCCTACATTTAATTTCAGCAACTCAAACGGTGTTTTTCAACACCACTTACTTAAACCCTGTTACATGGCTCCAGCCAGCAATTTGGCTGCTCGCATTCTTCGGTAGTAAGACCAATCTCATTCAACACCTATCAGTATCGGTACCTTCAAAGAAACCAAGGTGTTTTGTGTTACTAATAATACTGTTACAGGTATGTAACTATGTATGTTCAAAGAATTGAATCTCAGTCCACGAGACGAAAGGTTTAGCTCATGAAACGAAGATTTTGTAGTGTCCTTGAACATCCCTGGTCGAGAACCTAACGAACGGCGAGCAGCCAAATTACTAGCTGAAGCTATTTGTGTATGGTACAGTCCAGGGGTAGGTCAACCGCCCTTGTGACGCGACGCGTGAGGTGACGTGATAAAATATACAGGTGGCATGGGGCGCATACGATTTTGCAGGCCGACCCCTAAGGGTCTATGGCGCACCCGATTTGTTCCTCCGGCAGTATGCCTGGTGTACTGAAGTCGCTACCCATGGAGGGGCGGTAAATAGGCTAAAAGGACTTGCCCAGTCGTGATCTCAAGTTCAAACACAAGAGAACTGCGCTCATTTCGATCTTTGTGAATGAGGAATGTTACATGTTTGAGTCAGTGAGTCATCGGAAGGAATCATACTACCGTATCCTCCACCTGCACGTGTGGTGCTTGCCTGTGTTACAATCCTGGTGTAGCCAGATTGGCTATGGAGACCTTCCCAACCTCAAAACTCTGCCACAGCTGCCAGGTTTCAAAGGAGCCCATGACAGATGATCTGGCGGGCAGTCACATTGCTTGCTGAAGCTATATAACCAAGTTCAAGATGATCTGGACCTCGACCAGGAAGGGCTGATTATAACAAACACTTGACCTGAAGCAAGTCCCCTAGACCTTAGCCTATTCGGCTACCCCTGGACTAGAGCAAACACAAAGACGACCTGTGTGCGTGTTGAAAAATCACGTGTTGAAATCACTAACCAACAAGCAAGCTTGTCGATCTCTTTTATTGTGCTACATACTTTTTTGATGATGGGAGATTCAACCAAGGGGAAACAGGGGGACACCGACACAAAGCTGTGGCACCGAGGGTGGATAAAGGACGGAGTGGCCACTCCCACTAGCCCCACGTCAGCCGGCATCCGTACCCCAACCACAACACAGCCCCCCACGCATAATATCGAGGAGATCCCTGCCTCCAATGCACACATGTGGTGGGCCAGAGAGTCCTATCTTCACCCCACCAAGTATGCTCAAGCCTGGAGCACTGACCCCAAGATTGCTTGGACTGCCAGAATGCAATTCATCAGAAATGACACCCACAAATGTACTGACGCCTCCTACTACAAACACCACACCATCCGTAAGAACAGCCCCCCCCGACGACCTGGTGTATGCTGTCTCTATACCCCAGACCTTCTTGCTCCCCAACCCCAGCCAAGCTCCTCCACCTCCTATATGGCAACAACACAGCCTGGCCCACCTCCTGGGCTTCAGAGCCCAAAAGAGGAAGGCTAACAAACCCCGAGAAACCCTCCATCACAGATATTGGAGGGTCCAGAAAGCCTCATGTACCATTCTCTGCCACTATCTCCCTTGTTACATATCTGCTGGCCTCCCCGTGCATTCCCACACCTACTCCTCTGCCACCTCCATTGTGGTCACTTGGTCCCCCGTCCATCTCACAGAGGAACAAATCACCCTGCTGGTTGGTCCCACCAGATTCCAGGAACTCCTCCATGCCTACAACACTGAATATACCCCCAAAGCCGCCACCCCCTCCATTCCACCCAGACAAGACCTCCACCTCACTAACCTCCAACAACAAGGACAGTGGGCGGAGGGAGGAGAGTTTGATGCCAAATGGTACAGCGAACTCAGGCAAAACCTCATCATTAGCACTTCAGACCACCACCCAGACTGGGATATCCACCCCCCGGCAAATACCACATACAGGCTGGTACACTGAATGACAGGTACCAACCACCTCCCCCCCAACTCAACAACGGAGACACCACCTACGTCTACTCACCAACAGGCCAATGTGTCGGTCATATACCCCTCTCCCAACTCCACCTCCTCCACCACAGATACCATACCACCAAGGCACACTCTCCCCACCTCTGGACCCTCCACAGCACAGGAACCTTCGCTGGAGACGTAGCCACCCTCCTATCACAGCACAAAGACACTACCATCTCCAATGTCTCCCCTGCCATACACAAAGCTATGTCCACCCTGGGGATGACAACGGACCTTGACACATCACCCCTCCTAATGAGTCCCCACCTCCCCATGGGCAACACCCCCACCCCCATTGGCCAACTGTTTGGCTTAGGACCCCACTGCTACTCCCAACCTTGGTACGGGGGAAACACACATCTCACCAGCCAGAACCCTGAAGAGGCCCACAAGGCTGTTCAATGGGCACTAGGCAGTGCCATACATGCACCACACAAACCCACATATGCCCATAACGCCCTCCTAAATCACCCATGGGCTATGGAACTAGCCACTCTGCCTCCCAAGGCCAAACCCCTCACCCCCTCCCTATCTAGACGGGGGGCAACTCACCCCTGCCAAGAGACACAGAGGAACCTACAAACTCATTGCCATCTCAAACCCAGCTGGCCATGCCAAGTACCCTCCACAACCCACCCACCACATGGGCCCAAACGATGAGGGACATGGGGGCCACTTCCATCCCACGACCAGGTCCCCCCCCCTCCCATTGGGCCTCCCTACCACCCACCTACCCAAGGCACTTAGCTCCCTCCTTAAGACCTGGGCAACAACAACCCACCCCCATGCAGATAGACCCCACACCCATAACACCCCCCCGTGCTCCCGTGCACACATGCTATCCTACAAGCACCAGGCCTCGCTCTCTACAAGATGGAAGTGCCATCATAGACAAAGAAGGCGTCCTACGCCTAGGGGCAGGCGTATACTCCCCCAGGGCCGCTGCACGTTGCCTCCGCATAGACCCTGGCGGACAGGGCATCACTGCCGACATCAATCGCGCGGGACCTCGTGGCAATCCAACAAGCACTCATACACTCCGAAATAGATGAAGAACTCACCATCTACTCCGACAGCTTATGCTCCTTGCAGCTCATTAACCTGCACATTTACCGTCCCAGCAGGACCCGGGAAAACAAACACCCGCGACCTCCTGCAAGACATCGCCATCCACATTATCACAGATACAACGCTGCTGCTACCACACGCCTGCTTAAGGTCCGATCTCACTCAGGAATCGTAGGGAATTACGAGGCAGACACGCTCGCGAAAGAAGCGACGACAGGGTACAATGTAATTGGGCCAGTTAAAACAGGGGACATGCGCACCTCACATGCATTGGCCGTCTGTCCAGCCCCCCAAATCTTTTAAGTGGGACCAGCCCCTCCGGCGTCCGCCAACATCTCACCAAGGGTATCAAGGGCTAACCTCCCCACCCCCCTGCACACCGGGCATGCCAACACCACGGGCATATACTCCTCCATGTGGGAGTAAGCCAACCCTTCCTCCTCCCAGGCTAGTAATCGTTTCTGGCAATCCACCGACATCAAATGGTGGCAAAAAATACAATCCACAGGCTAGGTGGGGACGCTTATGGGACTAGGAAACTGGCATACAGATACAAACGCCCCTATGGTACCAGCACTAGCCCCCCCTCTGATGATAACTGCCCTCTTTGGTCGGGCAAAGCACAGGACGGAGCTGGCCATATTCTTGCTGGGTGCAGCCCCCTGTCTTCAAAGGAATGTATATCACAGACATAATAAGGCGGTCCAACTCATCCAAAAGCCAGTAGCCAAAGGAGCTCTGGGGGCTCTCCCCATGTACATGGATGCAGGCACCTGTGAAGCGACATCCGACATTCCACAGAGCCCCCAACCACTCTCAACCCCCTGATCTTCCCCAAGCCACATGGGATACATACAGGCCTGATCTCCTCCTCATTGACGACGAATCCAAACCAAGAAAAGCCTACCTAGTTGAACTGGGCTACTGCTCAGACACTAACCACCACATCAAATTCCAGGAAAAGAGCGTTCAGCATAAGGAGCTCCAACGTATCCTCCAACAACAAGGACTCCTTGTCCACTACTCAGTCTTCACAATAGGTAGCACTGGTACCATACCAATCACAACTCTTACTAATCTCTCCACCTTAGGGATCAGTCGCGAACACGTAGACAAACTCATCTCTAAGCTGCACAGAGAATCTGTCGCCTCCTGTACCAGCATTCTTGCCACACGTCGCATGAAGGAGTCCCTCCCGCCTAGAGGGTGACACTTACTATGTCTGCCATGGTGACTTTCCCCAGCTGCGGCGTACGGGAGGGTCCCCTTAACACCACGCCCCTCCAGGCGTTATCTTTTTTTTTTATGTAGCTGAGCTATGCAACCAAGTTCAAGTTCTTGAACTAATCTGGTCATTTGGTGGAGAACTGCGCTCATTTCGATCTTTGTGAATGAGGAATGTTACATGTTTGAGTCAGTGAGTCAACGGAAGGAATCATACTACCGTATCCTCCACCTGCACGTGTTGTGCTTGCCTGTGTTACAATCCTGGTGTAGCCAGATTGGCTATGGAGACCTTCCCAACCTCAAAACTCTGCCACAGCTGCCAGGTTTCAAAGGAGCCCATGACAGATGATCTGGCGGGCAGTCACATTGCTTGCTGAAGCTATATAACCAAGTTCAAGGTGATCTGGACCTCGACCAGGCAGGGCTGATTATAACAAACACTTGACCTGAAGCAAGTCCCCTAGACCTTAGCCTATTCGGCTACCCCTGGACTAGAGCAAACACAAAGACGACCTGTGTGCGTGTTGAAAAATCACGTGTTGAAATCACTAACCAACAAGCAAGCTTGTCGATCTCTTTTATTGTGCTACATACTTTTTTGATGATGGGAGATTCAACCAAGGGGAAACAGGGGGACACCGACACAAAGCAGTGGCACCGAGGGTGGATAAAGGACGGAGTGGCCACTCCCACTAGCCCTACGTCAGCCTGCACACAGTCTTTAGTTGTTTCTCTTCAGCAGTTGATAGTTCCACTCCCTACCAGCAGAAAGAATGCGGTGGCCCGCTCCCTCCACCATGTGTATCCTCATCATAGTGTGTACCAGGGTACTTCCATTGACCACATTGGCCAGCGCTTTAGCGCAGTTGAAAACAAAAAAAACGCGCTTTGTAGTGCAAAAAGCGCAAAAATTGCTTGCCCACAGGGGGTTGCAAAAAACTGCGCGAAACGCGCAGTGGGGCTCAAAAAGGCAGCTCGCCAGCGCGCGCTTGGAAGTACCCTGGTGTGTACAAGATGCCCCTTAGCAGCTCTCTAGTTCCACTTCCTAACAGCAGAAAGGATGCGGCGGTCGGCTCCCTCCACCAGGGCCTCATCAGCCACGACGGCAACAGCTGCGAGAGACAGGCAAATGGGAATGGGAAGTCAGTCCTCCATGTATTGGTGGTTGGGACGAGTGCAAGCAAACAGGCTGGCCCCTTCGACCTCACGCCCCGTCATAAGGAAAATTATCTATTCATTTATCAGCCCACAATGTTGCCGTCCGTCCTGACTCTAATCACCACCACGACCTACACAACACCTGCACTCACTAGTGTCAGCCCCCCCCCCCCCCCACCCCCCCCCCCCCCCCCCTAGGCTAATCACTTCCACCCCACCACCACCCGCAACCTGGAGCTCAATCACCCCACTACCCCCATCCCATTCACCCCCACCCCACCCCCATCATGACGACCCCCACCCCACTACCATCATTACGACCCTCCACCCCACCCCCATCATGACCACACCTACCCCCGGCCCTATCCCCCCACCACCAAAACACCAAACATCACTCACTTGCGTCAGCCACCATCCCGACCATTCCCACCCCCAGGCTAATTGCTACCTCCCCCACCCGCAACCTGAAGCTCATCACTACGCTACCACCATCACCCCACCCCACCCACCACCACCACCCAAGCACTAACTTCACTCACTTGCGTCAGAGCTGATGCCACAGTCGTTCATCTTCTTTCCACGTCCGATTTTGACGTATCCATCATCGCCGTAGTACTTGGCCCAGCTGTTCCTCACAAGCCAGTAATCCACTCCTGCAACAAACGTTTGTGTGTAGGTGAGTGTGTGGGTAGTCAGTGTGTGTGTAGGCTAGTGCATGGAAGTGAACGTGGGCATGTGAGCGCATGCACATGAGATTGCATGTGTGTGCTCGTGAGAGTGTGCAGGTGAGTGCATGTGTGTAGGTGTGTGTGTTTATGTGAGAGTGCGCAGGGGAGTGTGTGCACAGGAGAGAGCATGTGTGCAGGTGTGTGTGTTTATGTGAGAGTGCGCAGGGGAGTGTGTGCACAGGAGAGAGCATGTGTGCAGGTGTGTGTGTTTATGTGAGAGTGCGCAGGGGAGTGTGTGCACAGGAGAGAGCATGTGTGCAGGTGTGTGTGTGTGTGTATGTGAGAGTGCGCAGGGGAGTGTGTGCAGGTGAGCATGTGTAGGTGAGTGCATGTGTGTGTTCATCCACCATCGCCGTAGTACTTTCCCCAGCTGCTCCTCACAAGCCAGTAATCCACTCCTGCAACAAACGTGTGAGTGTGTATATGTGAGAGTGCGTAGGGTAGTGTGTGCACAGGAGAGTGCATGTGTGTGCGTGTGTGTGTGTGTCGGTCCCTCCCCTCCCTTGCATCTGCCTCCCCCTCCCTTCTCCCTCCTTCCTCCCCCCCCCCCCCCCCCCCCCCCCCCCCCCCCCCCCCCCGCCTCTCCCTGCCCTTATCCTCACCCTCTGTGGTGGTGCTGTATCCAAAGAGGACGACAGCATGGTCCAGGTCAGCAGATGCGATCTTGCACTCCTCAGGGGAGTAAATAACCTCCCTCCCTTCTCCCCCTCCCCCCCCCTCGGTCTTCCCCTGTCTTTCCTCCCCTCCCCCGTCCTCACCCTCTGGGGTGGTGCCATATCCAAAAAGAAGACGACAGCATGGTCCAGGTCAGCAGACTTCATATTACATTCCTCATAGGAGTAGACAATCTCCCCCCCCCCCCCCCCCCCCCCTTTGTCTCCCCCTCTCCTCCCCTGTCCCCCCCCTCTCCTCCCCTGTCCTCACCCTCTGCGGTGGTGCCATATCCAAAGAGGACGACAGCATGGTCCAGCTCAGCAGACGCGATCTTGCACTCTTCAGGGGAGTAGATACCCTCGCTGTAGTAGCGGAAGGAGTTGAGGGCTGCACACACACGGGTGGCATGGGTAAGTGTGAGGTTGCTTGTTTAGGGTCGTTTGTGTTGGAGTGTGTCTGTGCCTTCTGTGTCTTGCACTCCTCAGGGGAGTGGAAACCCTCTCTGTAGTAGCGGGAGGAGTTGAGGGCTGCACACACACGGGCGGTATGGATAAACGTGAATTTGCTTGTTTGAGGTTGTTGGAGGGGGGGGACACTGGAGGGATGGGGGGACTGGGATAGTTGGGCTCAAGCAGAAGGGGTTAAAGATAGTTGGGCTCAAGCAGAAGGGGTTAAAGATAAATGTTAGCCATATTAGTGTTTGTATGTGGATGTGACTCACAAGCATCAACACCCACAGCCAAAGGACCCAGGGTGTAGACAGCCTCCATGAGGGCAGCCTCGTTGCGGGACTCGATCTGGAAGACCCCCCCCCCCCCACCACCACCACCACACTCGCACACACCACACCCACACCCTAAAATAACAATATGCAATGTTGGATGTGACTCACAAGCATCAACACCCACAGCCAGAGGACCCAGAGTGTACACGGCCTCCATGACGGCAGCCTCGTCACGGGACTCGATCTGGAGGAATCCCTTGAACTTTCCGGGTTTGTCGTGCTTGTCAGCCCTGGAGGGTTGGGGTGATGGGGCAGTGAGTGTGATTAGAGAGATGGGTGAGGTTGGAGCGGTGGGGTTGGCAGGGTGGTGAGTGTGGGTTGAGTCAATTGGTTAAGGGACTTGATCTGGAGGAATCTCTTGAACTTTCCGGGTTTGTCGTGCTTTGTCAGCCCTGGAGGGTTCAGGTGGTTGGGTTGGGGTGGTGAGTGTGGTGGGGTGGTGAGTGTGGAGGGTGGGTGGGGGTGGGTTGGGGTGGTGTGGTGAGTGTGAAGGGTTGGGGTGGTGGTGTGGTGAGTGCGGAGGGTTGGAGGGTTGGGGTGGTGGTGGGGTGAGTGTGGAGGGTAGGGTGGGGTGGTAAGGGTGGTAATGGTACATAGATGGGTGAGGTTGGAGTGTTGGGGTTACCAGGGTGGTGAGTGTGGGTCGGGTCGATGGGTAAAGGGACTTGATCTGGAGGAAGCCCTTGAACTTTCCGGGGCGGTCGTGCTTGTCTGACCTCTTCCCACCCCCTTGCTCCATACATCGTCCACTTACATGCATAAGTTGTTGTTGCTCTTGAAAGGCGAGTCCTGCTTCATGGCAGTGCCATCCCCCCCCCCCCCCCCCCCCTCTCCCTCCCACCCTCCCCTCTCCCGCCCCCCCTCCCTCCCACCTATCCCCCCTCTCCCTCCCAGTCCCCCCCCCCTCTCCCTCCCCCCCTCCCATCTAGCCCCCCTCTCCCTCCCACCCTCCCATCTACCCGCCCTCTGCCCTCTGCCCCCCCCCCTCTACATGGCGTCCACTCGCTGGCAGAAGTCATTGTTGCTCTTGTTAGCGTAGTCCTGCACCAGAGCAATGCCATCCACATCCCTCCCTTCCCCCCTGCCTCCCTCCTTAATTCCCTCCACTTCTCCTTCCTCCTCCCCCTCTGTCCCTCCTCCCTCCCTCTTCCTCCCCTCCCCCCCTCCTGTCCCTCCTTGTTTCTATCCCGTTCTCCATCCTCTCCTTCTCACCCCTGCCCCTACACGACTCCCTCCCCTCCTCCTTCCCTTCCTACCTGTCCCTCCTTGATTCCCCCTCCTCCTCCCCGCCCTTCCCCCTGTCCCTCCTTGACTCCCTCTCTTCCTCCTTCCCTTCCTCACTCCTTGACTTCCTTCCCCCCCCTCCCTCCCTCCCACCTTGACTCCCTCCCCTCCTCCTCCCTCCCCCTCATCCTCTCCCTCCTTGACTACCTTACCCCCTCATTCCCTTCCCCTTCTTCCCCTCCCCTAAAATAACTCCCCCCTGCCTTTCCTTTCTCCTCTCCCCCTCCCCATGCCCCACCTTCCCTCCCCCTATACATTCCACTCACTGGCGTAGTTGTTGTGCTCTTGTAAGGATAGTCCTGCTCCAGAGCAAGGCCTGCCACCCTCCCCTCCCTTCCCCCCTACCTCACTCCCTCCCACCTTGACTCCTTTTTCTCCTCCTCCCTCCCTCTCCTCCCATCCACTCACTGGCAGAAGTTGTTGTTGTCTTATAAGGATAGTCTTGCTCCAGAGCAAGGCCTGCCACATCCCCTCCCTTCCCCCCTGCCTCCCTCCCTCCTCCTTCCCTTCATCCCCTCCCTTCCCCCATGCCTCCCTCCCCCCTCCTTCCCTTCATTCCCTCAACCTCCCTCTCCCACCTCCCATCCACTCACTGGCAGAAGTCGTTGTTGCTCTTGTAAGGATAGTCTTGCTCCAGAGCAAGGCCACCGTTCTCGGCGATGAAGTTGAAGACAGGCTGAAAGTCACCACCAGCTGTGAATAATGAAGGACAGATGTACATGGTTTATATGTTGTAGATGTATGCGGGTTACATGATATGATATATATATGATATATGAGATGTATGTGGTTTATATAATTATGTGTTGAGATGTATGTGGTTTATATTATTATATGTTGAGATGTATGTGGTTTATAGGTTGAGATGTCTGTAATTTACATGCGTGTGTGGTTTACATATTCGCAAGCATCAGTTATAAGTATGTTGTATATTAGTATCTATGTTACAATGCATCAGTCATTTGAATCTTCTTGAAAATGTTAGATGCGGTCAGTTCTTCGTATGTTGTACATGTATGTTGTACACGTATGTTGTACACATATGTTGTTCACGTATGTTGTACACGTATGTTGTACACATATGTTGTTCACGTATGTTGTACACGTATGTTGTACGTGTATGTTGTACACGTATGTTGTACACGTATGTTGTACACATATGTTGTTCATGTATGTTGTACACGTATGTTGTACACGTATGTTGTACACGTATGTTGTACACATATGTTGTTCACGTATGTTGTACACGTATGTTGTACATGTATGTTGTACACGTATGTTGTACATGTATGTTGTACGCGTATGTTGTACACGTATGTTGTGCACATATGTTGTTCACGTATGTTGTTCACGTATGTTGTACACGTATGTTGTACACATATGTTGTTCACGTATGTTGTACACATATGTTGTACACGTATGTTGTACACATATGTTGTACACGTATGTTGTACACATATATTGTTCACGTATGTTGTACACGTATGTTGCACACGTATGTTGTACACATATGTTGTTCACGTATGTTGTACACGTATGTTGTACACGTATGTTGTACACATATATTGGACACGTTTTACATGTTACAAAGCATCAGTCCATGTGTTGTCTGTATGTTGCACACACTTACCGCATCTGTTGGGTCCGTAGTTCCATGAGCAGTCAATGATCAGCTGCTTAGAGATATATCGTAAATATCTCATATCTATTGCTGTTCTACGATTTGTTGTGCATCCACTTCTGCATGTTTCATGGTCAAGTTGACGTGTCATCTATCAAGACCTTACCGCATCCGTTGGGTCCGTAGTTGGGTCCATACACATACACTTACCGCATCCGTTGGGTCCGTAGTTGGGTCTGTAGTTGGGTTCGTTGGGTCCATATACTTACCGCATCCGTTGGGTCCGTAGTTCCATGAGCAGTCAATGATCTGCTGCTCAGAGAAGCTGCGATGCTGTCCAGTCGACACGTACCACACGCCATCCATGCTGCCAGTGGCACCGAAGGCAAAGCAGCTTCCGCACATACCCTGTTGGTCAGATTATTGTTTTTGTTTAATGAAGTGGAATTCGAACATCATTTGAATATACCACGATTCCCTTCTCTCCCCCCCCCCCCCCCCCCCCCCCCTCACCCTCCCTCACACACACACTCCCTTCTCCCTCCGTATCTCTGTTACCAAACATAACCTGTTGATCAGAATATCTCTGTTACCAAACATAACCTGTTGATCAGAATATCTCTGTTACCAAACATAACCTGTTGATCAGAATATCTCTGTTACCAAACATAACCTGTTGATCAGAATATCTCTATTACCAAACATAACCTGTTGATCAGAATATCTCTGTTACCAAACATAACCTGTTGATCAGAATATCTCTGTTACCAAACATAACCTGTTGATCAGAATAAAAAAGGTGTGTTGATAGAGTGGAATTTTGAACATCATTTGAATTGAGCATGATTTCCCCCCCCCCCCCCCCCCCCCCCCCCCCCCCCTGGTGAACAGTGGGACAAAACTAAGTTGTGGTACAGCAAAAACAATAATCTCTCCCTTTCTCTCTCCCTCTCACACGCCCTTTCCTATCAGTCCATGCATGTCACAAAATCACACCCTTTCCTATCAGTCCATGCATGTCACACAATCACACCCTTTCCTATCAGTCCATGCATGTCAAAAAATCACACCCTTTCCTATCAGTCCATGCATGTCACACAATCACACCCTTTCCTATCAGTCCATGCATGTCACACAATCACACCCTTTCCTATCAGTCCATGCATGTCACACAATCACACCCTTTCCTATCAGTCCATGCATGTCACGCCTGATCCCTGACACCGGGGTGAGCACCCATTAACTCTCTCCCCCCCCCCCCCCCTCCTCCTCTCTCTCCCCCTCTCTCTGGTGAACAGTGGCGCACAACTAAATTGCCGCCCAGCCTCACAGCAAAAGGAAACTCTCTCTAACACACACAATCACACCCTTTTCCGATCAGTCCATGCATACCATACCTAACCTTGACAACGGTGTGAGCACCCATTAACTCTCTCTAACACACACAATCACACCCTTTTCCGATCAGTCCATGCATGCCATACCTAATCCTTGACAACGGGGTGAGCACCCATTAACTCTCTCCACCTCTCACTCCCTCCCCCCCTCTCTCTGGTGGACAGTGGTACCATACACTTACCCCCCCCCCACACACACACCCACACACACCAAGGTCCAGCCGCACAATAAACTCCCCCTCCCTCCTCTACTCTGGTGAACAGTGGTGTCATACCCTAAACCCTACCCACCACCCCCACCCCTCTCTCTGGTGGACAGTGGTACACAATTAAGCTGTGATCCAGACGCACAGTACACAATCTCTCTCTCTCTCTCTCTCTCTCTCTCTCTCTCTCTCTCTCTCTCTCTCTCTCTCTCTCACACAATTTCCTATCAGTCTGCAAGTCCCTTACCTGATCCTTGACTCCGGGATCAGCACCAGTTCCCCTCCAGTCAACCTCCTTGAGAAGGTCCTTGCGCTTCACACAGTGAACAATCTCTCTCTCTCTCTCTCTCTCTCTCTCTCTCACACACCCTTCCCTATCAGTCCACACATATCATACCTGATCCTTGACTCCGGGATCAGCACCAGTTCCCCTCCAGTCAACCTCCCTGGGAAGGTCCTTGCGCTTCAGCTTGCGCTTGAACACGCCGAGGGGCTTGTAAGACTCGGGCTGCAGAGACATGCGTGGTGTTGGTGTTGGTGGTGGTAGTGTGAGGTGCATTGTGCTTACACAGGCGTGTAAGACTTCAGCTTGTGTGACTCGGGCTGCAGGGACATTGGTGGTGGTGGTGTGAGGTGCTTTGTGCGTACAGGCTTTTATAGCTTGCGCTTGAACACGCCGAGGGGCTTGTAAGACTCGGGCTGCAGGGGCATTCATGGTGGTGGTGGTGGTGGTGGTGGTTTGAGGAGCATTGTGCTTACAGGCTAATATGGCTCGGGCTGCAGGGTGGCAGTGAATGATTTGGCATTGCACTGCATTGCAGTGCGGTGCTGGATTTGAGATTTGGCATTGCTTGCGCTTGGAACACGCCGAGGGGCTTGTAAGACTTGGGCTGCAGGGACATTCATTGTGGTGGTGGTGGTGGTGGTGTGAGGTGCTTAGTGCTTAAAAGCATGACTCGCGCTTGAACACGTCGAGGGCTTGTATGACTCGGGCTGCAGGGACATTCATGGTGGTGGTGGTGGTGATGGTGTGGGGTGCTTTGTGCTTACGAGCGTATAAGACTCTCGCTTGAACATGCCGAGGGGCTTGTATGACTCGGGCTGCAGGGACATTCATTGTGGTGGTGTGGGGTGCTTTGTGCTTACAGGCGTACATGACTCTCGCTTGAACATGCCGAGGGGCTTGTATGACTCGGGCTGCAGGGACATTCATGGTGGTGGTGGTGGTGGTGTGGGTGCTTTGTGCTTACAGGCGTACATGACTCTCGCTTGAACATGCCGAGGGGCTTGTATGACTCGGGCTGCAGGGACATTCATGGTGGTGGTGGTGGTGGTGGTGTGGTGTACTTTGTGCTTACGAGCGTATAAGACTCTCGCTTGAACATGCCGAGGGGCTTGTATGACTCGGGCTGCAGGGACATTCATGGTGGTGGTGGTGGTGGTGTGGGGTGCTTTGTGCTTACAGGCTTATATGACTCGGGCTGCAGGGTGGCGGTGCTGGATTTGGCATTTGATTGCATTGCGGTGCAGTGCTGGATTGCATTGGCATGGCATTGCAGTGCTGGATTTGGCATTGCTTGCGCTTGAGCATGCCGAGTGTCTTGTATGTAGGGAACGGCAAATTATATGATGATGACCAAAGATGAGTACGATATCATATGATATCATACAAAAATCATATGATTTAATATCATATGATATGATGCCCCAGGCCAAAGTTACCTAGGCAGACCGCCGGCATTATATGATATCATATGATGACATGATATCATATGACATGATATCATATGATATCATATGACATCATATTGCCGACCCCTACTTGTATGTGACAAAGGCTGCATGGAGATTTGTGGAGGTTCTGGTGTTGGTGGGAACAGTGTACTGGACCACATGATCAACACAAAGTCACTCTCCTGTCATACTGCATCACAACGTATCACATCGCATCACACCATAACACTAGATCCAATACAGTAAAATTACCTTCTTGGCATCAATGGTCTCCATCCTTTCCTTCTTGGTAAGCTGGTTGGGCAACATGATGGACACAAACTCCTCCTCAGTCCAATCAGCGTACTTGTTGAGCTTCATCTTGTAGGCCCTGGCAGGGTTGGTGTTGTGAGCGGCGATGGTCTTGGCAGTGGTGGTGAAGAGGTCGGCCCTAGTGCGCAGCTCAGCCTCAGAGCTGAACTCGCGACCCTGCTGAGCAGCCCATGCGGAGTAGGGGGCCAGGTGAGCTGTGTGAGGAGGGGCGGTGGGGGAGGGGGGTGAGGTGTGGGGTGGGGGGGTGAGGAGGGGGGGTGAGCAGTATGGGCAAGGTGAGGAGGGCACAGTAAGTTAGTGATCGGATAAGGTGAGTTGTACGGGAAGATGCAGAGGGAGGAGGAGGGAGGAGGAGGGGGGGGGGGGGGGGGAGGGGAGATAGTCCGTGGACAGATCAGATTATAATTGGCCCTGCTGAGCAGCCCATCAGGAGGAAGTAGTCAGGTGGGCTGTATGAGAAGGGGCAGGTGGTGGGGTGGGGTGGGGTGGAGGGGTGGAGGGCACAGCGAGTTAGTGATCGAATCACTTGAGTTGCATGAGAACATACGGGGGGGGGGGGGGGGGGGGGGGGGGGGTATTTAGTTAGTGGTCAAATCAGATTATAACAGACCCTTCTGAGCAGCCCATGCGTAGTAGGGGGCCAGATGAGCGGTATGGGAAGGGACGAGTGGTGGACAGGGGTGGAGGGCACAGCAAGTCAGTGATCGGATCAGGTGAGTTGTATGAGAAGGTACGGGGGGAGGAGGAGGGTGTGTGTGTGGGAGTGTGATCAGGTGAGTTGTATGAGAAGGTACGGGGGGAGGAGGAGGAGGGTGTGTGCGTGAAATTGTGATCAGGTGAGTTGTATGAGAAGGTACGGGGGGAGGAGGAGGAGGGTGTGTGTGTGGGAGTGTGATCAGGTGAGTTGTATGAGAAGGTACGGGGGGAGGAGGAGGAGGGTGTGTGCGTGAAATTGTGATCAGGTGAGTTGTATGAGAAGGTACGGGGGGAGGAGGAGGAGGGTGTGTGTGTGGGAGTGTGGTGGTGGGTGGGTGAGTGTGGGGGGGTAGATAGTTTGTGATCAAATCAGATTTTAATTGGCCCTCTTGAGCAGCCCATCAGGAGGAAGTAGTCAGGTGAGCTGCATGGGAAGCGGTTGGTGGTGGGGAGGGGTGGAGGGCACAGGAAGTTAGTGATCGGATCAGGTGATTTGCTTGAGAAGGCACGGGGGGAGGAGGAGGAGAAGGAGGAGAAGGAGGGTGTGTGTGGGGGTGGGTGGGCGAGTGGGGGGGGGGAGGAGATAGTTTGTGATCAAATCAGATTTTTATTGGCCCTGCTGAGCAGCCCATCAGGAGGAAGTAGTCGGGTGAGCTGCATGGGAAGGGGCTGGTGGTGGGGAGGGGTGGAGGGCACAGGAAGTTAGTGATCAGATCAGGTGAGTTGCTTGAGAAGGCACGGGGGGAGGAGGAGGAGGATGGGGGGGTAGCTAATAAGTGGTCAAACCAGATTATAATTGACCCTGCTGAGCAGCCCATCAGGAGAAAGTAGTCAGGTGAGCTGTTTGGGAAGGAGAGGGTGGTGGGGGTTGGGGAAGGGGTGGAGGGCATAGCAAGTTAGTAGGTACGGGGGGAGGAGGAGGATAGGGAGGTGGCTGATTAGTGGTCAAATCAGATTAGGGACTACGGAAGACGACACACACACTCTGGCAGAAACACAAGAACACTCACCATCCCTGGGCGCATGCATGCTGGGCAGCATGGACCTGATCTGGAAGGAGCGTACACTGCGAGTTGTGAGGACGCTGGAGGGCTTGTTGCAGATCTCAGGGGGGGTGAACAGGTCGTCCTCATGCGCCTCCATCTTTGTGGAGTAGCTGAAGAAGTCGTAGATGTACTCTGCAGGCGGGGTGGGGGGGTGGGGTGGGGTGAGGTAGGTAGGTGGGATGAGGGAGGTGGGTGGAGTGGGGTGGAGTAGGGTCAGGTGGGAGGTAGGGAGGTGGAATGAGGGAGGTGGGTGGTGATGTCATGCGCCTCCATCTTGGTGGAGTAGCTGAAGATGTCGTAGATGTACTCTGCAGGCAGGGTGGGGTGTGTGGGGGGGGTAGGGTCAGGTGGGAGGTAGTTGGAGGAGGAGGAGGGAGGGTGGGAGGTGGGATTAGGGTGGGGTGGGGTGGGCGGGGTAGGGTGGGGTGTAGGGTGGGGTAGGGTATTGGTAGGGTGCGGGTGCAGGGTGGTGGTGCAGGGTGGGGTAGAGTCAGGTGAGAGGAGCGGTGCCGCATGACCTGACGTGGTTTGGTGAAAGGGGCTGGAGGGATGACTGCTAACTAGTTTTGAAAGACACCAGATCGCTTGTAGGTAGAGAACATTGATAAGCTCTAGCCAAAGGGGCGTTGCAGAATGAACATCAGCATGGGAGTTGGTGAGGAAGTTGACCCTGATTATGTGAGGTGTGGTGAAAGGGGCGGTGCAGCATGACTGTACGTAGTGTGGTGAAAGGGGCGGTGCAGAATGGACTCACTATCAGCGTGGGAGTTGGTGGGGAAGTTGACCCCGATCATGGGAGGTGCGGTGAAAGGGGCGGTGCAGCATGACTGTACGTAGTGTGGTGGAAGGGGCGGTGCAGAATGAACTCACTGCCAGTGTGGGAGTTGGTTAGGAAGTTGACACCGATCATGTGGAACCTCAAGGGTGTAGGGGGTGGGGGGAAGCTACCCTCCAGTGAGCTAGCATCCACAAGCCAGATCCTCATCAGGTTTAGGGTTTAGGGGTTTAGGATATAAGGTTTAGGGTTTAGGTTTTAGGGTTTAGGGTATAGGAGATCTGGCTTGTGGATGCTAGCTCACTGGAGGGTAGCTTCCCCCCTCCGGGTGTAGGGTGGGGGTGTATGGTGTCGCTTGTAGGTAGAGAACATTGACTAGCTCTAGTGAAAGGGGCGGTGCGGAATGAACTCACCGTCAGCGTGGGAGTTGGTGAGAAAGTTGACACCAATCATGTGGAACTTCAAGGGAGCTCCGTCCTTCTGTCCGGTGTAGAAAGTGTACTGGCTGACCTTGTCTCCAACCTTGGTCTGAAAAGTCCAGATGTCGGCGGTCTTGCCGTCGATATCGGCTGTTCCGCCATGCGCCCAGCCCTCAAGGTCGGGCAGGAACTGGTGGTCGGTAGAGGGAGGGGTGGGGTGGGTGGGTGGAAGGTTTAGTGTTTGTGGGGGGGGGAGGATATGTGGGGGGGTGGGACGCATTTGGAGAGCGGGGGTGGAAGGGTATTGCCAGCCATGTTAGAAGTTCCGCCTTACGCCCAGCCCTCAAGGTCAACCAGGAACTGGGGTCGAGTAGAGGGAGGGGTGGGGGGGGTGGGGGGGGGAAGGTTTGGTGTGTGTGTGGGGGGGGAGGATATTTGGGTGAGTGGGAAGCATTTGAAGGGAGGGGAGGGTTTGGATGGGTATTGCCAGCTATGTCTGCAGTTTCGAGCTCAGCCATCAAGGCTAGGCAAGAACTGGAGTAGGCATAGGAAGGGGTGGGGTGGGTGGGTGTTCTGTGTTCTTCTGCCGGCACGACCCTCTACCACGGCCAGACCCTGTACCACCCCCTCCCTTCTCTGTACGACCCTCTGCCCCCCCCTGTCAGCGTTAGATGACTGGTAGGTCAGTCTCACTGACAGTGGCGTGTCCACGTGTATGATCACCACATGTCAGAGTTAGATGACTGGTAGGTCAGTCTCACTGACAGTGGCGTGTCCACACGTATGCACACGTGGACATAGCCGCAGTTTTAAACCCCTAAACCTCATCTGAGAGAACTTTCCGGAGGAACATGCACAGACTGCTTAGTCTCCTTATTAGCTGCTATGGGATAGCGCTTTAGCGTTCCAAATATCTGGTTGTGCTGACTGATAACTATGGAGACGCACCGCCCAGCACTGTCAAGGGTCAGATCGCAGTCAATAGACAAGAAAACCTTCGGAAACCCCATCTCAGTGACTGTCCACTTCTCTTTGCGCATGATCGCAACGATCTTCGCTTACAGAATGATACAGCGCAGTGCAATCCAAAAGTCATCAACATAGGTCAGCACCCAAGATACAGTGCCGTCAGGCTCCAGGCGGATGAGCAGTGCTGGATCAGTCTGCGCAGGAGTAAAACCTGCAATCCGAAGAACTCTAAGCACCTCCTTGCTCCAAGCGCGAGGAGATTGCTGAAGCCCATAAAGGCTCTTGACTAGCCTACAGACCCAACCTCCAGGAACAATAAACCCCTGAGGTTGCTCCATGTAAATCTCCTCCACTCTTTAATATCCAGCTGCCTAGCATACATGCATGCAAGCAAGGTCCGCAACGTAGACTTCGAAGTCACAGGTGCAAAGGTCAAATCATAATCGATCCCATGCCTCTGCAGGAAACCCTTAGCTACCACCCTAGCCTTCTGCCTCACTACCCAGGCCAGAAGCCGTGGCTCATTTTACTGTCGAGTAGCATCGTTCATGCAGTCGCAGCTACAACCCCGTTCATACGCTCCACGTTGCCATTCTGCTGTGGGTCATGCACACATAGCGATACGAGCTCAGTAGTGTGCATTGCCCACAGCAGAATGGCAACACGGAGCGTAAGAACGGGGTTGTAGCTGCGACTGCACGAACGATGCTACTCGACAGTAAAATGAGCCACGGCTTCTGGCCTTATGCTTTTCGCTGTGCCTCATTTCTTTGCAATCGCACTCCGACTCTTAACTGGAAGACTCCATATGAGCGATTTTGGTGTTTCTTGAGTTAATATATCTGTCCCTCTCTCCACCCAACGATGTCATTCTTTCCCCCCCCCCCCCCCCCCCCCCCTTCCCTGCCTTTTAAGGGTTAGCATCGGCACCATCCCTTGATCTCCCCTCCCCTTCTCTCTTAATCACAACCTCCTACCCCTAAATCCTCCCCCTCTCTCTACCTCGCAAACTCTACCTCCCCCCCCCCCCCCTCCAACACTCTCCAATTCCCCCTCCCCTTTGAACACTCCCAACACCCTCAAACACCTCCCTCCAACGCCCCCTCCACTTACAGTCTTGGCCTCCTTGCTTTTCTTCAGAGGAGCTGCATCGGTACCATGCCTCCATCTCCCCCCCCCCCCCTCTCTCTACCTCACAAACTCCCCCCTATAAAGCCTCCCCCTCTCTCTACCTCACAACCTCCTCTCTATAAAGCCTCCCCCTCTCTCTACCTCGCAAACTGTACCTCCCCCTTCCCCCCCCCCCCCCTCCCCAACACCCACTTCACTTACTGTCTTGGCCTCCTTGCCCTTCTTCAAAGGGGCTGCATCGGAACCATGCCTTCATCTCCCCTCCCCCTCTCCCTACCTCACAAACTCTACCTCCCCCCCCACCACCACCACCTCCCCCTCAAACACCCTCCCTAACAACCTCCAAAGCCCCCTCCACTTACAGTCTTGGCCTTCTTGCCCTTTTCCAAAGGGGCAGCATCGGCACCATCCCTCACTGGTCCGGGAACCCAGCTACCGCACTCTAGCTTATCCAGCCTGGGGAACACAGTGTACTCAGCTCCCTACATTTTGATGTGGCCAAGTATGTGTGAGTCTCTTTATGTGCTAGCTGGGTGTGGGTGGGTGTGGGAATCCAGGGTGGGTGTGGGTGGTTGCGGTGGGTGTGGGAGTTCAGATGTTACACTTCAGTGCATTTAGCATAGAGACACACAGTGTCCCCCACTCCCTACACATGGATGAGGCCAAGTATGTGTGAGTCCCTTTCTGCGCTGGGTGGATAAGTTTCAAATGATTATGTGTGTGTTCCTGTGTGCCAGGTTTAGGTGATTGCAGGGGCAAGTTTGTGTGTGTGTGTCTGTGAGAGAGAGACAGAAAGTGACAGACAGACAGAAAGTGACAGACAGACAGACAGACAGACAGACAGACAGACAGAAAGTGACAGACAGACAGACAGAGAGACAGAGAGAGAGAGAGAGAGAGAGAGAGAGAGAGAGAGAGAGAGAGAGAGAGAGAGAGAGAGAGAGAGAGAGTTTCTACTTAATATTTGTTTAGCCATTCGTAGCAGCTTCTAGGCAGCTCCCTTTTGCTGTCCTTTGGCCAAACCTGAAGCTAGCTAGTATGTATGACAGCTGTCATGACAGGCATTCCAGCGCAGCTGAAAGCTTGAGGTTTGAACCAAGTGGCTGGCTCATGGAGCTGGATGGAAGCTGCCATGCGTTGCTCGAAAAAGAAACAGTGAGTGTGAGCATGCGAGGAAATTGCGTGAGAGCATACTCCCGTGCATGTGTGTGTGTTATGTTTGTGTGTTATGTTTGTGTGCTATGTTTGTGTGTTATGTTTGTGTGATGTGTGTGTTATGTTTGTGTGTTACGTGTGTCTTATGTTTTTGTGTTATGTTTGTGTGTTTCGTGTGTATGTTATCTTTGTGCGTTCTGTTTGTGTGTTTCGTGTGTATGTTCTGTTTGTGTGTTCTGTTTGTGTGTTCTGTTTGTGTGCTCTGTTTGTGTGTTCTGTTTGTGTGTTCTGTTTGTGTGCTCTGTTTGTGTGTTCTGTTTGTGTGTTCTGTTTGTGTGCTCTGTTTGTGTGTTTCGTTTGTGTGTTCTGTTTGTGTGCTCTGTTTGTGTGTTCTGTTTATGTCTTATGTTTGTGTGTTTTGTTTGTGTGCTCTCTCATCCACCCACTTACGCTAATATCATCCACCCACTTACGCTAATATCATAGATGGTGTTCATCCCCCCGAATACATCGACCCGCTTCTTTGCGTTGGGGCCATCGAACCAGATCTTGTACGGGACGCTGCGGCAGGGAAGGAGGATGATGATGAATGATATATATATATATATATATAGTTTGTATATTTGTATACTATATTTGTATACTGCATATATGCAAATGTTGGGTGGGGGTGGGGGGGGAGGGGGGGATTTTTGACTCATAGGACGGGTCTCCCTGCACTAGTCCTAGACTGGAAGGATTAGATGTGATGTGGCGGAGCCTTTCCTACTAAGAGTGGATAACTAGAGTTGGGCAAATGTATATCCTAATGTGATTTGTTGAAGAGCTCATACGAATTTGAAGTTGTAAAATTGTCTGGAAGCATATGCTCACAGGCCGTACAAAAACATATGCTTGGCTGCTGCATGATCAAATTGAAAATTAGAACGCCATGCCACAGGCGTGAGATTAAGGGAACCCTCCCGTTTGCATGCATGTGTACATACTGGAGAATAGCTACCATGTTGGGTTTATTTGGTTTTGCAGACCCTTTGCGCCTGAGCTTGGACTACCGTGCTACATCACGGAGGGAATGCTGCTGCATGATACAAATTGGAATACATTTTTGCTGTTTTCAAATTTTGACATGATCAGCACACCACCAAATTTTGACTTGATCAGCACACCACCGAATTTTGACATGATCAGCACACCACCGAACTTCGACATTATCAGCACACCACCAACAAACAGCCGGGAATGCCCTCTACAAGTTTGTGCAGGGATCGAGGGTAAATGAGCAATAACAAAAAATTGCCAGGCCAGGGCAGGGAATGTTTGAAATTCTACAATTATGCCTAGACCTGGATGTTAAGTGCAAGATGACGAGGATATGCATGTTTTCTTCGCGCTTCCATTTTTCCCTGGCAGATTTATTTACACTGCCGATGACAGTGAGCTGCCAAATTGCTGGCAGGGGCTGTGTAACCAATTTCAAGTTCAAGTTAGACCTTGATGTTTAAGTGCAACTTGGTGAGCTGGCGGCCTTGAATGCCATGGGCCTTGATGGCTGGACCATACTTCAAAACATGTCTACATAGTCCAGTTTATGACAGTATAGATTTATTATAAGTCTAGAATTCTAGCTATAACCCACTTATAATCCAAATCATCCCCTGAATTGCAATGAACTTTTTCAAAAACACTCCCGTCTCACATCGTAGATTTTGAAGTGCCCATGAACAACCCTGGCGCCAAATGCAGATATCATTACATGATTCATTTGCGCCAGCTCACACCCACCCACCCCATCCCACCCACCACCCGCACTAGCCCAGTGGGTACTATTCCAGTCGAAAGGAAAGACTCCAAAGGCGGTTACCAACACAGTCTTGTGAAGCCAAGAGGGGATCAGATACAAGAAGAATGACATGAGATGCGCGCACTCACACCCACCCACCCCATCCCCTTCGCGACATACAGCTATTGTTACATGATTCATTTGCCATGAGCTTCTCCATCCACTATATCCTTTCACACTGCCAGCAGTGGGTGATGGGTGGTGAGTAGTGGGGTGAACAGTTCACGTATAAGAATTATTTAAACCCCAAATATATGTTTGCTTCCCAACCTTATTGATAACATGTTGCTACATACTTCTGGGAATGAAGATAGGTCGTATATGCCAATATAATAATATTCTTTCAGGGTGTCATGACTGATAGTAAATTAATTTGCGTTCAGGGGGGGGATGGTCTGTGGACCGTAAATGTTCTACCATTCAAGGCCAACCGTGAATACAATTTAAAATTTGAGACAATTTTTAAACCAATATTGGGGGGTTTTGAAATTGTTTCAAAATAAATGGGGGTGGGGTGGGGTGGGGGTGTGGGGGGGGGAGATAGAAAACTAAGAACCATAAAGCGTCACGCTCATGCACACAGTCACACACCTTCGTGTAACCCTCTCACCCACACCCGCCCACACCAGCACACACATGAGGTGCTACACACCTGAGGCCTTGAGGCTGAGTCAGATAGAAGTGAGGCATGCTAATGTTGAACTCAATCTGCGAGGAGGAGAGGGATGGCTTGGTTTGACATGGTCATAGGAGTGGGCACGGGCAAGAGCAGGACTGCAAGTTTGATCGGCTGCATGGTCTTATGAGCATGGGCATTCCTATCGATTGAGTTCAAGAGGAATCTATGCCTAGGGGATCTAGCTAGCTAATAAATTAAAACAAGTAATGAAAATGCTCTGGAGAGCAGTTTCTCGTCAGGTCCAGACCGGTTGACCGGTATTTTAGGAGTGCCCGCGGTTGAGTAGTTCGAATTAGGGTTCGAATCAGGCCAGTTGGCAGCGATGTCCAAGGGCTCCATACATCCGCTCCAGCTGAGAGTTCGACGTTGAGATTCGTGAGTTTGTAGATGCGAGAGGCTAAGGCCAAAATTGACCGGTCGCTGGGACCATTACTTCCATGAGCGTGGACCAGAAGCCAAGAGCGTGAGTTCGCAGCCATACGCATGACAATCGAGCCAGGATGCAATGCACGAGCCACGGTTATCAGCAGGATACAAGAGCACGACCAAGAAAGGGAGAGAGGGAGAAGGGAAGAGAGCAAACAATAAGAAAAACGTGAGTGGAGATGAGTGGCGAGAATGTGCTGGGGGAGAACGTGGATACGGTGGCTCTGCATGAAGAAACGTACAACGTGGATCGTGGCTGATAGGCTCGTGATAAGAGTTTTCAGCCATGCTGGACCTCGCTGTTTTCAGTCATGCGGCACCATGATCCATTATGCAGCGCTCAGCAGTGCGATGCAGCAGTGCTTCCTGCTAAACTGAACATGCTTACTCCGTTCGCAGACGGTGGGGAGCCTAAAGGCTAGATGGCTGGCTGGCCACGTACTCCAAACCAGCAGCCTTGGCTACCATGCAGAAAAAGCTTTGCTGCTTTGGGCTATAAGGAGCTACCCACGTACGAAAATACATGTGCGGTGCCTCGCTCAAGCAGGAATTGGTAGATAAAGGCGGGTGGGCGCTTCTGACTTCCTGATTGCACTAATGTGATCAGCCCATCTTCCGATTTCGATTTCTTCGCTCCGTACGTCATCATGAACCACATCCTGCCGGCTAATTCCTCGACTACTGCCGCAACCAACCCTCACAGCTCCCACTCACCACGTAGACGTCCGGGAAAACGGGGGGTTTAATATTGTCAGCTTGCTGCATAGAGCCATCGACTGAAGGGTTCATTCGCACTGCCAGCGCAGCTGGGAGCATTACTGCCACCAGCCCGAGGGCTAGGATGACTTGCATGCCGGACATGTTCAAAGCGAAAGAGGAACACATCTAAATCGCACGTGATGGAGAGCGCGCCCTTGACATGAACACATGGAAAGGGATGGAGCCCTAAAGTTCGAATGTGAAGCCTAGCTGGATTCGGCTCCGCTTCTTCCTTTGGGGATCGGATTCTATCGTGAGCCTTCACGGGTGTGCCTTCACTTGGGCCCGAATTCTGACTCAAAACGCTTGTCGTTGTCCAACAATACGTCCAACAATAGCTGGTTGACTCGACAGCAACCCGGATGTCTCGTTCGTTCGTTCTTTCCGTTGAACCGATGGCCCCCGTGGAGAGGGAATCATCACACCTGGTCCTCGCCGAGGGGGCGGGGGTTCGCGCGGGGGGCTGGGAAACGGTTTTCAACCGCCATGGCTACTGTCTAGAGCAGGGCGAGTAGGGCTTTCTTATAGTAACAGGCTCCTCCGTCGCCACCCGAGTGATCGATTGGGTTTAGAAGTGAGCTTCTGAATTGTTACAACAGTCCTTTTTTAGTACGACGAAATCGATCAACAAGTAAGGGTATGATAAAACATAGTAGGGTGCCCTACAGGATCCCCTGGTGGTCGGCCCAGGGGGTCGTGGTATGTAAGTCAATTAGCAGTGGCAGCCTCCTTGGTGAAAGATGCACAAGCAGGTGCTTAACCATCCGTACAATTTTATATTTGGGGAGTCCAGAATCAATGTAGCACGACTATTCCGCATTTACGCACCAATATTTCATTAGTTACACATTGCATAATGCATGCTGCTTGACTTTGTGACGTTTGTGAAAATGGCATTATTATTAAACTTGGTGGTCTGTAAGGCTAATTCCATGGAGGCAGGTCAGGTGCAGCAACTCCCGAGGCTACAGTTGCTACTGTGCAACCTGCAATAGCAATACAAAAGCCAGCTGATCGAGGATGTCCCGTCCAGAATGCCGACTCTAGGCCCGTCCAGCCCAGACCTGACCGGCACAATCCCCTAAAAGCAGCCCGACCTCTGATTGGTCTCATTTTTTGTGCATCAAATTCTTACAACTCAAGCCATTCTACACATATGCTTTGCATAACATTACAGGCACGTCCAGTAATGCTTAAAAAATAAACCTGCACGATGTCCTTTTTGCTTTACTTCTAAGTCAACAATGCTGCAACATACACTGATCGCCCTTACATTGGTTTATCCAACCAAAAGTCAGCTGAACGGGGCGGTCAACACAGTTACAGCCCTCAATGTAGGAGACAAGGAGAGACCAGGAGCCCACACGTGTTCCACTGGGGGTGCCTCCCCGGGCCGGTGGTGCCTCCAAACCTAAGGGTACACGTGGACCTAAGCATTCGTCGCAAGCCAAGTAGCCAACTGACGATGCCGCATGAGCGTTTCCCCGACCACACCCGCGACCAACTGCCATCGCCTGCAAAATGCCGGAGCTACTTGCGTGCACCGTGCAAATTGCGCGTACGCTAACCTTGTAACTACGCAATTGATAACTTGTGCACTTCCGACCCCCTAAATCTGCCGAAGTGACTTGCTATTAATAGCTACCGAAGTACCAATCGTTCGTTCTGAGGACTTGCGAAGCTGCAATAGTAACTTATTCTCTACCCATTGACTAGGAAGCAGCGGAGGTGCGCAATTTGCAGCAATATATTTCCAGCGCCTGTCTGGCTCCAATCTTACGCCTATCAATTGGATTCGTGGCCGCCAGCGTGGCCGCCTAGAGGCCACGAACTGCCTGAACGATCCGTTCCGTTCAGCCCAGACTTGTACGGCACATACCGCCCAGCCCAAACATGCAATACCTTGAACAACTTCCCTAAAATCAACCCGATCTCTGATTGGTCTCTTTTGGGGGGCAACAAATTATTACAACTAAAGCCTATCTATGCATATGCTTTGCATAAGAGTAAAGGCACGTCCAATACTGCTTAAAAACAACAACCTGAGATCTGGGTCCTGCTCTAGGGGGTTTAAGACCTACTCCACCAAAACAGTGGTTGAGAGTTTGGTTTGTTTGACCTTTATAGACCCCTGATGTAATGGGGTTTTTTGCTTTGTGGGTGCTTTTTCTTTTTGTTTGAAGCACAGTCTCATACACCCTCGCGGTGTCAAGTAGACTTTAACATGTTATGTAATGTAATGTAATGTAATATAAGCTTATAAAACCCAAAGCCAGCTGATTGGGGCAGTCACCTCTACTTACCGCATATACCGCCCAGACCAACAAACATGCAATACCTTGTCAAAATTGCCTAAATCCAACCCAACCTCTGATTGGTCTCATTTTTGGGGCATCAAATTATCACAACTAATGCCAATCTACATCTATGCTTTGCACAACAGTACAGGCACGTCCAGTACTGCTCAAAGACAACAACCCTGCAAAATGCCCTTTTCCGTTACTTAGTAATCAACAATGCTGCAACATATACTGACCGCCTTTCTATATGCTCATAAAACCAAAAGCCAGCTGATCGGGGCGATCACCTCTAGTTACCGCATATACCGCCCATAGTTACCGCATATACCGCACATACCAACAAACATGCAATACCCTGTCAAAATTGCCTAAAATCGACCCAACTTCTAATTGGTCTCATTTTTTCTGCATCAAATTCTACAAATTAAAGCCAACCTACATGTATGCTTTGCACAACAGTACAGGCATTTCCAGTACTGCTTACAAACAAACAACCCTGCAAAATATCCCTTTTTCGTTACTTTATAATCAACAATGCTACAACATATACTGAACGCCCTTATACAAGCTTATACAACCAAAAGCAAGCTAATCGGGGCGGCCACCAATAGTTACCGCCCTCAATGTACAAGACACTCAATAGTTACACCAGTCACACCGAATGCGGTGCCACTTAACCCTAAAGGGTTCGCGTCGACCAGGGTTTCGTCTCAAGCCAACTTACGATGCTGCATTAGCATTTCCCCAGCCCACATCCAACTTGCCATCGCCATTGCAAACTGCAAAACTGCTACTTGCGAATGTAACGTGCAAATTGCGCAGGTGCTAAACTTCGAACTGCACAATCGATAAGCTGTGCATTCACGACTCAATAGCAACTCAACAGCAACTCAACAACTCAACATCAACTGAAAAACTTGCAACTCAACAAATCGCAACTTAACAACTTAGTGTTCTTGTCCGATTTATATGTCAGTATCTGAGTAGGCAAAGTACACACCGGTCCCTGTTCTCTCCAGGTCCCGTGATGTCTGCCGCCAGGCGCCTAGGCTAGCTATGGCCTGCGCGCCTCTGCAGTACTATGCAGTACGCATTAGATCTTCATGAAATACCGCTTCATTGCGATTAACTCTATCTTCACTCCATTGAGTCTTTGTGTAAACTACTTTGACCAAAACTCAGCAATCCAACTCAACCCAACAACTCGCAAATCAACTCAACTCAACTCAACCTCGCAACTCAGCAAACACAACACAGCAAACAACACCAAAAGCCAGCTGAGCGGGGTGATCATTCTAGTTGCATTATGATCACAAACCGTATCAAGCTCGGAGCTGTAACGGCAGAGAGTGACTTGGATGGATTTGTTATTGGCGACAGCGCCCACTTCAAGGACGAGTTTCTCGTCGTCGAACACATGGCGCGTGTTTTCACTCACAGTTCGCAGGATATGGATGTCTGCGTCCTCGTTGCTGCCCTTCAGGTCTTTATCCTTGTTAATGTAATGCACCGAGACGGCGTTCTCAAATGAGCTACTGATCCCTGAATCACCGCCGGCGGAGCGCCTGGTGCTGAAGTAGAAGTTGAATTTGTAGGTGGAGGCCCAAGAGGGTCGTACGATGACCACCGCGGTGGAGCTCGAGTCCAGGGGAGGGATGGTGTACGACATGACCTGGCCGACAGCCATGTTAGATGCCGTGAGGGTTTCGATGGCACTAGCCCATTCCGCACGGTAGGCCTCGACGGCGTTGGGGCAGACGTTTCCCCGGCCCATGCAGGTGGAAAAATCACCGTACTCCGAGTGGCAGTCTCTGCAGGTGACGCTCGGGTTGCTATGACAAGCGCAAATGTCATCAGTGGTGATGTCCTCGGAGCTATGGAACAGTCCAAAGTTGTGCAGGATCTCCTGCATGAGTGAGGATAGGTTTTATTATATTAGATCATGCAGCTTCTAGGCAGCTCCCATGCATCAGTGGTGGTAGCCTTGTGCAGGTGGTTTGGTGGTGAGTGTTGGTTAGGAGGTAGGCGGTGGTGGGAGGTGGTGGATGTTGGGTGGTGGTTTGATGCATGATGGTCGAAGTTTTGGCTGAATAGCCGGGCATGGGAGCTGCCTAAGAGCCGCATCATCTAATTTAATCATACCGACCATCATGCACCAAACCACCACCCAACATCCACTGCGCACCGATCGCAACCTAGGGCTCCTTGAAGCTCACACAACAATCAGATGTACAGAACTGCTGAAATGCTTGGGTGTTGCACAGCTGCTGGCTCTGGGAGTTGCCTAGAAGCTGCTCATACTGGTCATAAATGTTTGGGTGTTGCACAGCTGCTGGCCTTGGGAGCAGCCTAGAAGCTGCTCAGAAATGTACCACCCCAACCACATATCCCTCCTCCCCCCCCCCTATCCGACCCCCCCAACCCCCCCCGCCCTATCCTCCCTCCCATCCCCCCCCCCCCCTTGCCCCCCCCCTAGACCCTACTGCCCTCCCTCCCCCACCCACCATCCCCCCTCCACCCCCTCGCCCCCACCCGCGCCCCCCCCCCTTCCATCCGCACCCACCCCACGGGCGCAGGCCCCATCCCCACTGTCCGGCCACTTTCCCTTGCCTCCCACCCCCTCTCACGATTCCGTGCTGTCCCACCCACCACTTCCCTCCCCCCGTCCACCTTGTACCCCCACACCCCCCCGAGCCCCCCACCAACCAGGCCCCAACCCCCCAGCCCCACCGCCCCGCCCCTACCGATCCCGCTTTTCGCCCACGCCCCCTGTCCTCACGTACACCCTTTTGGTACCCGCCGCCGCCCGCCCCCCCCCCCCCCCCCCCCCCCCCACCCCCAGCCATGCCCGAACAGCGCCCCCCCCCTCTTCAACTACACCCATCACAACGCCCCCAACCCCCAAGAACCCAGGTGCGCTGCCCCACCGCCAACCCGAACCACACGGGCACCGCAGGACTAAGCAAAGCCCGACGCCAACGTAACCCAGCACGCACACCACAAGCGCTCCACACACAGACACACCCACCAACCCCCCCCGCAAACCCCAAGCCCCCCACGGAAAAGCGCCCACCCCCCCTCTCCCCCTATTCCCCCCCCCCCCCCACAAGACGAGCCACCCCCACCCGAGCGACACCCCAGGCCCCCAACCGACCAAGCAAAGACCGCCCGGACCACCCCGGCCCGCGCGCTAAAATCGCAGCCCCCCACCCCCGCACCCGCCCCTATCCCCCTGCTCCACCCCCCCCCCCCCAAAAGACCGCCGCCCCGCCCAACACGACACCCACCACCAACAACACCCCGAAACCCCACCCCCCCACCACACAGGCACCCCAGCCCCCCACCCCCCCCAAACCACCCCCCCCCGCCCCCTTCCTGGCTATTCCCCCCCTACCCCTCCTCTGCTCTCCCCCTCCCACCTCACCCCCGACACCCCCCCCACCCCCACCCCACCCCCACCCAACACACCACGCCCGCGCCCCCAATACCAGCATGATGGTCCGCCACCGCCACCCCGCTGTGCTCCGTACCAACCTGTGGTGTACCCCCCCCCCCACACACCAAACACAACACACACACCTGCCTGAGAGTCCCACACGTCTGCTCCTACAACCTCCCACTCCCACATCCCCCGCCCCCCACCCCCCCCCCACCCACCACAACCCCCCCCTCCACCCAACCCCACACCCAGCCCCATACCACCTGAATGGTCTCCACACTCTCCTTCCCTGGTACCCCATCCCCACCACCCCAACCCCACCCCACCCCCTCACGCACACCACACACCACCTCATACCTGAAGAACGTCGCACACACACGCTGGCTCCATCCACACCTTGCGGGTTGTACCCCACCCACCCACCCACCACATCCACCACACCACACCACACCCACACATACCTGCATGATGGTCGCCACCCGCTCTGCTTTGTACCACACCCCCTCACATCACCCCCCCAAACACACACACACACACACATACACACACACACATACTTACGCAAACACATACACACCAGCCCAATACCTGAAAGACGGTTGCCACCCGCTGTGCTCCATACCAGCCTGGGGTATACCACGTCGTGGCTGGCCTTCCTAGCTGTGTGTCATAGCCCATGCCAACATAAGCCAAGCCTGACCATTGATTATCGCAAGCCGTGCCTGTGGTGGTTTGGTGGTGTGTAGTGGTTTGGTGGGTGGTCGGTGGTTTGGTGGTGTGTGAAGGTTTGGTGGGTAGGTGGTGGGTGAATGGATGGTTTGTTGGTTGTGGTTTGGTGGGTGGGTGGATGGTGTTTTGGTGATGCGTGTGTGGTTTGGTGGTGGGTGTTGGTTTGGTGTGTGGTGGGTGGTGTGTGGATGGGTTGTGGGTGGTTGTTTGGTGGGTGGTAGGTGGATGGGTTGTTGGTGGTGGTTTGGTGGTGTGTGGTGGTTTGGTGGTGGGTAGATGGGTTGTGGGGGTTGGTTCAGCGGGTGGTGGTTTGGTGGATGGAGGTGGGTGGTGGTTTAGTGAGGGGAGGTTGGATGGGCTGTGGGAGATGGTTTGGTGGTTGGTGGTTGGTGGTGGTTTGGTTGATGGAGGTGGGTGGTGGTTTAGTGAGGGGAGGTTGGATGGGTTGTGGGAGATGGTTTGGTGGTTGGTGGTTGGTGGTGGTTTGGTTGATGGAGGTGGGTGGTGGTTTAGTGAGGGGAGTTTGGATGGGCTGTGGGAGATGGTTTGGTGGTTGGTGGTTTGGTGGTTGGTGGTGTTTTGGTGGATGGAGGTGGGTGGTGGTTTAGTGAGGGGAGGTTGGATGGGCTGTGGGAGATGGTTTGGCGGATGGTGGTTGGTGGTGTTTTGGTAAAAAGGATGACATTCCTTGATTAGCTGGATTCACTGATGCAGACGGTCGTCATCAAATTTGCTATACCGGTAAACAAAAATCTGATTTCAAATTAGTTATATGTTTGCAACACACAAAAATAGCCATGTTTTTGCTGTAGAATGGCAAAAATCATTAAAACGGGCTGGAACGGGAAAGAAAAAACCCGTGCATGGGGGAGGATACTACCAGTACTCCGCTGGGTGAACGTGTTTAGGGTTTTGCCTCCTAGCTGAGCTTGACAGCCGTCCAAGAGCTTGAGGCTTCAAGAACAAATGAAGAAACAAAAAAATGAAATCAAAAATGTGAAAAAGGGCTTCAAGCAAATATAAAAAATGATAAAGAATGTAAAAAGCCGTGCCTGAGGGGAGGATGATACTCCAATGGGTGTAGGTGTTTTCGGGTTGGCCTCCTAGCTGAGCTTTGGCAGCCTTCCAAGATCTAGACGCTTCAAGAGCAAATGAAAAAACAAAAAAACAAAAAATACATGTAAAAAAGAGGCAAATATACAAATGAAAAAAGAATGTAAAAAGCCGTGTCTGAGGGGAGGATGATACTCCAATGGGTGAAGGTATTTTCAGGTTGGCTTCCTAGCTGAGCTTTGGCAGCTGTCCAAGAGCTAGAGGCTAAAATAGCAGATGGAAAAAAGAAAAAAAAAATCAAAAACAGACAAAAATGTAAAAAAGAGCTTGAGGCAAAAAGAAAAAATGGAAAAGAATGTAAAACGCCGTGCCTGCGGGGATGATGATACTCCAATGGGTGTAGGTGTTTTCGGTTTGGCCTCCTAGCTGATCTTTGGCAGCCGTCCAAGAGCTAGAGGCTAAAAGAGCAGATGGAAAAACAAAAGATAAAATCAAAAACAGACAAAAATGTAAAAAATAGCTTGAGGCAAAAAGAAAAAATGGAAAAAGAATGTAAAACGCCGTGCCTGCGGGGAGGATGATACTCCAATGTGTGTAGGTGTTTTCGGGTTGGCCTCCTAGCTGATCTTGGACAGTCGCCCAAGAGCTTGAGGCAATGGCCTGGTAGTCACAGGTGGCGTAGGCGGCACAGTTATTGAAGGGGATGCCGATGACTTCGAGGTTCGCTGGGGGCATTCTCAAAGATCCGTAGGTGCATGTATTCACCTACGTATGTGTGGGAGGTTTGGGTGTGTGAGGTGTGTTTTTGTGTATGTGAGGTGTGTGTGCGAGGTAGTCACAGTCAGTGTAGGCAGCACAGTTGTTGAAGGTGATTCTGATGACTTCGAGGTTCGCCGGGGGCTTTCTCAAAGAGCCGTAGGTGCATGTGCTCACCTTGTGTGTGAGAGGTGTATGTGTGAGTGTGTGAGGTAGTCGCAGTTAGTTGAGGTAGTCGCAGTTAGTGTAAGCGGCGCAGTTATTTAAGGTGTTGCCGATGACTTAGACCTTTGACGGGGGCATTCCTATCGAGCCATAGGTGCATGTGTTCACCTAATGGGGTGTTGGGGACAAGCGGGTGGGGGTGGGGGAGAGGTTGTGGGGGTTGTGTGTGTGTGTGTGTGTGGTGGTAAGGCATGTGTGTCATACAGGTGTAGGAGCATGTATTCACCTAGCAGGTGCAAGCGGGGTGGGGGAGAGGTTGTGGGGGTTGTGTGTGTGTGTGTGTGGGGGGGGGGGGGGGGGGGGGGGTATAGGCATGCGTGTCATACAGGTGTAGGAGCATGTATTCACCTAGCAGGTGCAAGCGGGTGGGGGAGAGGTTGTGGGGGTTGGTGTGTGGGGTGGGGTTGGGTGGGTATGGGGAGACGTGTGTGTCATACAGGTGTAGGAGCATGTATTCACCTAAGGGGTGCAAGCGGGTGGGGGAGAGGTTGTGAGGGTTGTGTGTGTGGGGGGGGGGGGGGGGGGGGGGGGGAGGGGGGGGGGGGGGGGGGGTATGGGGAGGCGTGTGTGTCATATAGGTGTAGGAGCATGTATTCACCTAGCTGGTGCAAGCGGGTGGAGGAGAGGTTGTGGGGGTTGTGTGCGTGTGTGCGTGTGTATGGGGAGGCCTGTGTGTCATACAGGTGTAGGAGCATGTATTCACCTAGCGGGTGCAAGCGGGTGGGGGAGAGGTTGTGGGGGTTATGTGTGTGGGGTGTGTGTGGGGGGTAGGTGGTGAGATGTTTGTGTCATACAGGTGTAGGAGCATGTGTTCACCTAGTGGGCACATGCGGGTGGGGAATTTGGGGGGTCTTTGTCACTGTTAGCACAAAAGAGGGGCTGTCTAGACGGCAGGGGACGAAGTATTCTACTTCATCGTTACAAAATTTGACATTCAGTATGGTAGCCACAGAGTGGATGACTAAGAAGGGTCTTCTACGTGGGCAGTATAGGGGTCCTGCCCCCGAGCAGTACACACACACCTAGTCTTGCTCAAACAGTCACCCTTGTATTAGGCTTGAAAGGGTGCTTTATGGGTGGGACAGGTTGCTGTAGAGGTGCAGAAGTTGTTGTAGAGGTGCATTATGGGTGGGAAAGGTTGTTGCAGAGGTGCAGAAGTTGTTGTAGAGGTGCATTATGGGTGGGAAAGGTTGTTGCAGAGGTGCAGAAGTTGTTGTAGAGGTGCATTATGGGTGGGAAAGGTTGTTGCAGAGGTGCAGAAAAATGTGCCGAAGACCCCCAAATTTGCAGTTGGAGTGAGTGATCACCAGGTCCAACAACTGAACGTAGTTGGCACACATGGTGTGTGTGTATGTGTGCGTGTGTGTGTGTGTTTATGTGTGTGTGTGAGTGTGTGTGTGTGTGAATGTGTGTGTGTGCGTATGTGCGTGTTCACCTGGTCCAACAACTGGACGTAGTTAGAACACGTGGTGTGTGTGTATGTGTGTGTGTATATGTGTGTGTGTGTGCGTGTTCACCTGGTCCAACAACTGAACGTAGTTGGCACACATGGTGTGTGTATGTGTGTGTTTGTATATGTGTGTGTATGTGCGTGTGTGTGTGTGTGAATGTGTGTGTGTGCATATGTGCGTGTTCACCTGGTCCAACAACTGGACATAGTTGGCACACATGGTGTGTGTGTATGTGTGTGTTTGTATATGTGTGTGTGTGTGCTTGTGTGTGTTAATGTGTGTGTGTGCATATGTGCGTGTTCACCTGGTCCAACAACTGGACGTAGTTAGAACACGTGGTGTGTGTGTATGTGTGTGTGTATATGTGTGTGTGTGCGTGTTCACCTGGTCCAACAACTGAAGGTAGTTGGCACACATAATGTGTGTATGTGTGTGTTTGTATTTGTGTGTGTATGTGCGTGTGTGTTTGTGTGAATGTGTGTGTGTGCATATGTGCGTGTTCACCTGGTCCAACAACTGGACGTAGTTGGCACACATGGTGTGTGTGTATGTGTGTGTGAATGTGTGTGTGTGCATATGTGCGTGTTCACCTGGTCCAACAACTGGACGTAGTTGGAACACATGGTGTTTGTGTGTGTGTATATGTATGTGCGCGCGTGTTCACCTGGTCCAACAACTGGACGTAGTTGGCACACATGGTGTGTGTATGTGTGTGTTTGTATATGTGTGTGTGTGCGTATGTGTGTGTGTGTGAATGTGTGTGTGTGCATATGTACGTGTTCACCTGGTTCAACAACTGGACGTAGTTCGAACACATGGTGTGTGTATGTGTTTACGTCCCATTTAGCCATATTTATGAGCAAGTGTTCACTTGGCCTGACATGTGGGCGACTTTGGCAAACCTGGTGTGTGTGTGTGTTTGTGTGTGTGTTTGTGTGTGTGTGTTGTGTGTGTGTGTGTGTGTTATTGTGTGTGTGTGTTTGTGTGTGTGTTGTGTGTGTGTGTGTGTGTGTGTGTCGTGTGTGTGTGTGTGTGTGTTGGTGTGTGTTGTTTGGTGTGTGTTTGTGTGTGTGTTTGTTGTTGTGTGTGTGTGTTATTGTGTGTGTGTGTTATTGTGTGTGTGTGTTTGGTGGTGTGTGTGTGTTTGTGTGTGTGATGTGTGTGTGTGTTATGTGGGTGTGTTTGTTTGTTGGTGTGTTTGTGTTTGTGTTTGTTGTGGTTGTTTGTGCGTGTGTGTATTTTGTGTGTGTGTGTTGTTTGTGTGTGTGTTTGTGGTGTTATTGTGTGTTGGTGTGTGTGTTGTGTGTGTTATGTGTGTGTGTGTTGTGTGGTGTGTGTGTGTGTTATTGTTTGTGTGAGCTGTTTGTGTGTGTGCTTATTGTTCGTGTGGTGTGTGTATGTGTGTGTGTGTGTTGTGTGTGTGTGTGTGTGGTGGTGTGTGTGGTGTTGTTTGTTGTTGTGTTTTGCGTGTGTGTGTGTTGTGCGTTGTTGTTGTGGGTGTGTTCGGTGTGTGTTGTGTGGTGTGTGTTGTGTGCGTGTTCACCTGGCCCCGTCATCTGGACATATTGGTGTGTGGTGTGTCATATAGCTATATGAGCAAGTGCATGTTCACCTCGTCCGTCACCTGGATGTATTTTGCATGCATGGTGTGTGTGTCTGTGTGTGTATATGTCTGTCTGTGTGTGTCTGTACATGTCTGTCTGTGTGTGTGTGTATATGTCTGTCTGTGTGTGTCTGGGTCATATGTGTAAGTGTGTGTATATGTGTCATATAGAGAGAAGGAGCAAGTGCATGTATGTTCACCTGGTCCGACACCTCGATGTATTTGTCACGCATGAAGGAGAGCGATAAGTCTTGCTGGACGCCAAAGCAACTGTGGGGCGTGTGCACCACGACAAGCATCTTTATGTCGTAGTTGGTGGTCGTTTCTCCAATTGCGGAGATCTTGGTGGGGGTATTGGCAGGCCCTTCCACAAATACAGCTAGGCCCATGCCAGAGCAGTACAGTACATCGGCGGCGGAGGTGGCGGGTGTGAGGAAGTCGCAAGGTAGGTCGATGAGATCTCCGAGAGCAACCTGCACTCCCTCCTCGTCACTTCCATCGTTGAGGGGGTAGAAGGGCCTTCGGGGAAGCAACACGACAGTGCCTGAGCCATCTCCTATGCAGGAAGTTCGGGGACGCAGGGAGTGGGTGAGATGCAGGGAATTTTGGTGGTGGTGGTGGTGGTGGTGCGTGGTGCGTGGTGGTGCGTGGTGCGTGGTGGTGGTGGTGGGTGTGAGGATGGTGCAAGGAAGGTCGATGAGATCTCCGAGAGCAACAAGCGCTCCCTCCTCGTCACTTTCATCGGTGAGGGGGTAACGGGGCCTTCGGTTAAGCAACACGACAGTGCTTCAGCCGTCTTCTACGAAAGAAGGGCAGGGAAAGGGTAATACCATGCATTGCTATTTTTAGGGAATGGCAATATGATATCATATGATGCCGGCAGTCTGACTAGGCCAAAGGTACCATTTAAATACAATATCATATGGTGCAATTTGTATGATATCATATGATTTCATACTCGCCTTTGGTCAACATCGTATGATATGCCGCTCCCTACAAATTGGGGGGTTTCTTTTGCACCCTTTTATTTGGCTTGAAAGGGTGCGTTATGGGTGTGAGCAGTGTTGCGGGGGTGCGGAAAAAAATGTGGAAGCGAAGGACCTATAAAATTGCCGTGTTCTTACTAGTTGCATAGTTTTCATTTTCAGCTGCGAGCAACAGCTTCCAAGCAGCTCCCCTGACTGGCTATTCAGCCAAACCTAGCCAAACCTATTGCACCTCGAAGCTTGCACAATCAGCTGTCCAGAACAACTGAAATCTTGGGGCTTGGCCGAAGGCCTCCCACATTTGCAGTGCGGTAAGAATGTTTGGGGTACATCAACCAGTGGGGGTTGGCTCCCCCACAGAGAAGGCGGACTGATCATCCCCCCACTTCACCATAGGAAGTGAACATGGAATTTGTTCATGACCATCAGACCCTAGATGGGTAGGGAACGGCAATTAATATCACATGATATCACATGATATCATATGATATCATACGATGCCGGCAGGCTGACTAGGCCAAAGTTACCATTTATAAACAATATCATATGATGCAATTTGTATGATATCATATGATTTCTTACTCGCCTTTGGTCAACATCATATGATATGCCGATCCCTAAATATGGGGGGAAATGAAGGAGAATGTATGGGGTATATCAACCAGGGGAGGTGGCTCCCCCACGGAGAAGGCGGACTGCAGATCATCCACCAACTCCACCATAGGAAGTGAACATGGAAATTTTTCGTGACCTCCAGACCCAATATGATATTATACGATGCCAGCAGTCTGACTAGGCCAAAGTTACCATTTGTATACAATCTCATATGATGCAATTTGTAGGATATCATATGATATCATTGCATACTCACCTTTGGTCAACATCATATATTCATATGATATGACGATCCCTTAATATGGGGGTGATCACCAAGTTGTAAGCAGGGAGTAGTCCAGGTCTGTTGTGAGCAGAGGTTGTCACAAAGCGTCCAGTCAGCTCAATGTTAGGCTCGCGTCGCAAAAACAATATATTGCTAGTGGTAAGAATGTATGGGGGTGAACACCTACTTGAAAGGAGGGAGTAGTCTAAGGTGTTGTGAGAAGAGGTTGTCACAAAGCGTCCAGTCAGCTCAATGTTAGGCTCGCGTCGCAAAAACAATATATTGCTAGTGGTAAGAATGTATGGGGGTGAACACCTACTTGAAAGGAGGGAGTAGTCTAAGGTGTTGTGAGAAGAGGTTGTCACACAGCGTCCAGTCAGCTCAATGTCAGGCTCGCGTCGCAAAAACAAATAGTGCTAGTGGTAAGAATGTATGGGGGAGAACACCTACTTCAAAGGAGGGAGTAGTCCAGGGTGTTGTGGGCAAGGCAGTTGATCATGACCGTCAGATCTGTTGAACTACACGGCTGCGAGTCTGCAAGGCCCCCCTTATTTGCAGTGTGGTAATAATGAATGCGTGAGAACACCAACTTGAAAGGAGGGAGTAGTCCAGGGAGTTATTAAGAGAAAAGGTTGTTACAAAGCATCCAGTAAGCTCAACGTCAGGCTCGTGTCGCACAAAACAAAAGTGCTAGTGGTAAGAATGTATGTGGGAGAACACCTACTTCAAAGGAGGGAGTAGTCCAGGGTGTTGTTAAGAGAAAAGGTTGTTACAAAGCATCCAGTAAGCTCAACGTCAGGCTCGTGTCGCACAAAACAAAAGTGCTAGTGGTAAGAATGTATGTGGGAGAACACCTACTTCAAAGGAGGGAGTAGTCCAGGGTGTTGTTAAGAGAAAAGGTTGTTACAAAGCATCCAGTAATTTCAACGTCAGGCTCGTGTCGCACAAAACAAAAGTGCTAGTGGTAAGAATGTATGGGGGAGAACACCTACTTCAAAGGAGGGAGTAGTCCAGGGAGTTATTAAGAGAAAAGGTAGTTACAAAGCATCCAGTAAGCTCAACGTCAGGCTCGTGTCGCACAAAACAAAAGTGCTAGTGGTAAGAATGTATGGGGGAGAACACCTACTTCAAAGGAGGGAGTAGTCCAGGGTGTTGTTAAGAGAAAAGGTTGTTACAAAGCATCCAGTAAGCTCAACGTCAGGCTCGTGTCGCACAAAACAAAAGTGCTAGTGGTAAGAATGTATGTGGGTGAACACCTACTTCAAAGGAGGGAGTAGTCCAGGGTGTTGTTAAGAGAAAAGGTTGTTACAAAGCATCCAGTAAGCTCAACGTCAGGCTCGTGTCGCACAAAACAAAAGTGCTAGTGGTAAGAATGTATGGGGGAGAACACCTACTTCAAAGGAGGGAGTAGTCCAGGGTGTTGTGAGCAAGGCAGTTGTTCATGACAGTCTGATATGAACTACACGGCTGCGAGTCTGCAAGGCCCCCCTAATTTGCAGTGTGGTAAGAATGTATGGGGGAGAACACCTACTTGAAAGGAGGGAGTAGTCCAGGGTGTTGTGAGAAGAGGTTGTTATAAAGCGTCCATTCACTTCGGCGTCTGCCTCAGATCCAGCAGGGGCGGTAGCAGCCGTGTAGAGCTTCTCAGGAGGGAGCTCCAGCTCCACGGGTTCCTGAAACTCTGGCACAGTGGAGATGTCTCCTTCCTGTGCATTAGCGAAGCTGGGGCATGCCACCGAGGCAAGGACCAAAACGAGGCCGAGGCTGAGCATCCGCTTGTTGGTGAAGGGCACCTGTGGGAGAGACAGAATGGGAGGTAGCATGTGAGTGAGGGCACGGGTAAAGCCGGCTGGAGGGGTAGGCGTGGGGGTGGAGGACACCTGCGATAGAGACAGGCATTTTGCAGTGAAGGGCAGGGGTAAAGCAGGGTGGAGAGAGGGAGGAGGATGGTTGGGGGGAGGGTGGGGAGGGTGGGGAGGGGTGAGAGAGAGGGGTGGGTGGGCCGTGGGTGGGTGGGTTGGTGGGAGAGGGCAGCAGGGTTTGCTTACCCGATGATGACCATGAATATTAACTGCCTCGGGGACCAAATTAACTGTTGGCATTGCATTTGAAGTGTCGTTTAGTTGGGTCCACTGGCCCATCCCAAACATGACCAAGCTCGCGTCTCCCCTAGACTGAGCGCGCAACCGCAACCGATTACGGCGAGCCACTTGGCCCCCCCTCTATTTACCTATATCTCGCTGCGCCTTGGACCTGATTACTAGTGTCCGCTCGAGGTGCGGTGCCCTGGGGGGTGGATGCGGCGGGCGCACCCGGGGCACCGCATCGCCGACGCCCTCTATCGGCCGTGCCCGTCGGTGCCAGGCGCGGGGCCGCAGGCGGGGCGGTGGCCCGCAAAGCGCTTGATGGTGAAGCTTACCCCATTGCAGGGAGAGGGAAGGGGAGGAAAGAGAAGGAAGAAGGGGAAGGGGGGGGGGGAAGGAAGGGGAGGGAGAACAGGAAATGGAGGGGAAGAGGGAGGAGGGGGAAGGGAAAGGGGAAAGAGGAGGGGAAGAGGTGGAAAAGGGGTGGGGGAGGAGGAGGGGAGGGGACAGAGAAAGAAGGGAGAGAAATTTGTGTGAGAAGGGTGGGGGGGAGGAAGGAGGCGTAGGAGGAAGAGGGGTGTGGGAAGGGGATAGGTGGGAGAAAGGGGGAAACGCCTATGAGGGTGAGGAAGGGAAACGGGGGAGTTTAGGTGTAGAGGATGGGGGGAGGGAAGGTGGGAAGACAGAGTGTGGGGAGGGGGGGTGGGACAAGAGGGGAGGAAAAAAAGGGCGAGAAGGATGGAGAAAGGGAAAGGAGGAGAGGGGAGGGAATAGGAGAAAGGGGAAGAGGCGAGGGCAGTGGGGAGGGGGGGGAAGAGAGAGTAGGGGGGGGGGAAGAGGGGGAAGAGGGGAGGGAAAATTGTTTAAAGGCTTGAGAGGAAGGTCTAGAGCGTATTAAAAGAAAAAACAATCATAGAGAATGCAAACTTCAGAGGGTATGCTAGAAAAAGGCGAAAACCGCGATAGAAGTGAAGTCCAAGATGAGGCGTTGAAGAGCCTTCTGTTATTGTTCTTGTTATGTGTTCTGTTCTGGGGAGGGGGATGCTGGGAGTGGGGGGGGGTAGGTGGGAGTGGTAGTTAGAGGTGTAGATATGATGATTTGATGCGTAGTCGGAGGTCGTGGTGGAGGAGGAGTGGGAGGCTGAGTAGTGTAGGCTGCGTGCGGCGTTCGCGTGGATGCGGCGAATTATGCTATGCGTCGTTAGGATTGAGGATTGCGGGCGGCGGGGCTGCGTCGTGCTTATTCGTTTCTTAGTCTTCGTGGGTAGTGGGATTAGGAGTCGGAGGCTGAGTAGGAGGAGGAGGGGAGAGGAGTCTGAGGGAGGAGGAGGAGGGAGAGGAGGTGGGAGGAGTGGAGGAGGAGGAAGGAGGAGAGGCGTAGGAGGCTGAGTCGGGAGAGTGCGGCTGGCGTGCTGATTCGGCGGCGGAGTGATGCTTCGGGAGGAGGATCTTCGTTCTTCTTCTTCTTCGTGCTTATTCTGCTTCTTATTCTTCTTAGTCTTAGTTTATTCTTAGTCGTCTTCTAGTATGCTTATTATGATTCTGCTATTCTTCGTATTGATTTTCGTCTTCTTCTTATTCTTATTCGTCTTCTTATCTTCTTCTTCTTCTTTTCTTCTTCTTCGTCTTTTGCTTCTTCTTTTCCTTCATTCTTCTGTTTTCTTTTCTTTCAACTTCTTCTTCTTCTTCTTCTTCAACTTCTTGCTACGCTTGTTGAGCGTTCTGTATTGAACTACGTGCACGTACTGAAGCTAGCGGCGACCTTCTGGATATGGTTTGACGTGCTTCCTGTGCAACTGGCAGGATGAATGCGCAGAATGGGTTAAACGAAAGGCTAGCGACCCCGCTGAAGAGGAATCCTAATGGCTTGACGTATGAAGTCTGGTTGCTAGCGTTGTAAGCTAATCAGTGGGAAATATATACGGGCGGTATTTATATACGACGGGGAGTACCAGCGTTTTTCCTTGGTTTTATCGCTTTCGCACGATTATTAATGTTTTCACCGCGAAATGGTCCATCGTTTTCTCAGGTCGGGGTAATGTTTTCGAGCTCGCAAAACGTTGGCCTGGGCATCGTTCATGAACGATCATTATCGCGTTTTCCCTTTATGATTATATCTTCAAGAAACAAGTTATATGCAACGTCGCAAGCGACGCTAAAAATTGGCGGGGAGTGTTCGTGACGGAGCGACAGGTGGCAACGGAAGCGAGTCAGATGCGAGACCGTTGGCTGACGTGTCAGGCATCGTCTCGGCCAGACGGTCGCGGTCGCGGTCGGTCGATCGGACCAGAGGGTAGGGGCGGGGAGGGGTCGTGTCCCGTCGTGTCCCTCTGGGTCGTGTCACCCCTCCCCTCTTGTTACACCACGATTCGGGTGTGTCACAAAGATACACGCACGTAGCGCAGTACAGTCAGATATGAGAGCTTTGAGTTGTAGTTTGGGCGAGGACCTGCGTAAGGTTCCGTCACAATAGTAGGGGTCCGTCCAATGTTCCCGATCCGAGATCTAGTTGGCCGATGGAAGGTTCCGTGGGGGATTTTCCTAGGGAAAGGTCCGTTTGGGAGCGACCCTTTGAGAGAAGATCCAATTGGGAATTTCGAAGGAATGTTCGAGGAATGTTCTTTAGGAATATTCCGATAGGAAAAGCTATAATAGAGTGCCTACTCCTGAGTCTTCAATTATATCTTAATTCACTTGTAACCCCGAGTCAAGAGTCACCCCTGGAGTCCCGTCTCTTGTCCCAGTCTCCTCTACGTGAGTTGTCTTTGATTCCCCGCATCGCCCTGTCGGACATATCCTTGTCGCGACCCGAGACCCTGATTTGCCAAGACCCTGAAGACCCCAGCCCGGCCTCCGCGACATATCCTTGTCCCGGCCTCAAGACCCTGAAGACCCCAGCCCGGCCCCAGCGACATATCCTTGTCCCGGCCTCGAGACCCTGAAGACCCCCCCGAAAGTACGTGCTCAGAGGCTAGTACCTGTGGCTGGCATTAGGCTTGTATAGTTAAGATATTGAATAGCTGTCCGAAGACCTTCTGTCCGACGATCCGCGGTTGCGCGTCCCTTGACCAAGGACGGTAATTGTCGTCCACTAGACTTGGAATTAGTTAGATTACGGCACTACTTGATTGACTATCAGTCGCTTAGTTGTCAGCCGACACTACCCGACTAAACAGCAGTCGGTGACGTGTGCAGATTGGCCCTACCCTAAAGCGCGCTCCCTAACTCCTTTTCCTGTGTGTTACACCTCTGGTCCGATCGACCGACCTCCCTTCGAGAATCGAACACGGGTCCCTGAGGGAGGTCAGTTCAACCGGCTAATTTGACCGGGTTTTCGGCAAAAATCGCAAAACGAGCAAATCGGCGTATCCATCGCATAGGTAGCCCCTAGGGACCGCCCCTATAGTTCTAACTTAGGTTGTTGTCACCAATGCATGGCGTGCCCAAGTCTACCGTTGATACAGGCATCTATACCAGGGTACTGCAAAGTGCGCGCGGCAGCGCGATTTTTCGCACGCTTTTTGAGCCCCACTGCGCGTTTCGCGCAGTTTTTCAACCTCCTGTGGACGCAGCGCACAATTTTCGCGCTTTTTGCACTAAAAAATCCTGGCCAATTTGACGCTTGTACGCTTTAAACGCTGACCAACTTGACGAAATGTATTACCCTTATCTACACTTCAGTGTCGCTTAATTTCTTAGATCTCTGTTGTGTTATTATTACAAGGTGGAATAGAACGGTCGGTTTTGCGGTTTAGCCACTTTTCAGGACAAGACAGTTTACAATATTTTGTTCTCTTCCAACAGCTTCCAAGGAGGACTTTCGCCTGAAAAACTCACTATAAGATTTCGGCCAGGAGGCCATTTAGTACTCGTGGTGACTCAACAGATTTTGCTACAGGACATCCAGGCAGTTCTATCTGTCAGCCTGCATGAGATGATACACGATTCATCTCATGATAATACCCCAAATTCCTGGTACTCTCACTTCCAGGAATTTATATATATATTTCTAGAGGCAGTTCTATATAGGCAGGGAGGAGACTTCTAGAAAACAAACAAAACAAACTGGTACTAGGTTTTTTTAATATAGTAAACGCAGAGACTGCAGACTCATAAGGGCTACACTCGTATTTACAGAATTAAAGATAGTAGCAAGCTCGATAGCTTGAACTTATGAAGTAGATGGCAGCAGTGCGATCAACACTGCGATAGTAGTGCACGCAGCGGCAGGTGGCTTCGCCACTGTCCTGAGAGCGGTGCAGAATCCGGTAGGGACTCAGACCAGGGCGCACTTGGCCACTCTAGGTACAACGTACAAGTCCAACTATTACAAAAAACCTTGGCAAAGAAGTGGGCACTTTTGCAGCCCCAATAGGCTTTGAAGAAAATACTCCCTATACTCCCTAGTAGGTTAGTTCCAGGAATTCATATACCGGTCAACATGCAGGGAGCGGGGGAGAGTTATAAATAGAAAACAAACTTAACAAACTACTACGGTACTAGGTTGAAACAAGAATTATGGCAAAACCTTGGCAAAGAAGTGGGCACTTTTGCAGCCCCAAAAGTCTTTAAAGATTATACTCCCTATTATTCCTGGTATGTTAGTTCCAGGAATTCATGTAGACAGATGGGAATGATACTTATAAGAGGAAGAGACTATACACAACTTTGTCCTAATGGGTACCTACAACTATTTACCCACTCCACTGGCCCAATGTGTCAGAGTGGTGGACTAGCACTGTTTCAGAGTGGTGAACCAGCACTGTGTCAGAGACTCAAAGTGTTGAACCAGCACTGTGTCAGAGACTCAAAGTGTTGAACCAGCACTGTGTCAGAGTGTTGAACCAGCACTGTGTCAGAGTGGTGAACCAGCACTGTGGCAGAGTGGTGAACTAGCACTATGTCAGAGTGGTGAGCCAGCACTCGTGTCTCTGTAGTTCACCACTCTGGCCCAATCCCTCTAGACAAAGGCTAGGAAACCCAGGATGGGTAATGAAGAAGCTGAAGGCAGCCCAGGAGGGTAGTAAGGGAGCAAACTAAGAGAAACCCAGGATAGGTAATGAAGAAGCTAAAACAAGCCCAGGAGGGGAATAAGAGAGCAAACTAAGAGAAACCCAGGATGGGTCATAAACAAGCTAAAGGAAGCCCAGGAGGGTTATGTGAATGCCTCGTGGGCGTGGTATTAAGGGAGCCCCGTCTGACGGCGGTAGAGAACGGGCTGCTACTTTACATAGACAAAGCTACCGTAGCGGTTGACAGCGACCGCTAACACTAAAGCGCACCCATAGGGATTCAAATTCAGCAACTTCATCAGTTCAACGAGCTCAACCATTGAACCATTCGTCGAAATGGGATTAGACATCAAGAGATCAGGGGACGGTCTTTGCGCAAGACACTAATGTAAGACCTGGACACCAATGTAAGATTTGGAAACCAGGGGTGGCCGTGCGGGCAATAGAGCAGTGAAACCGGGGGCCTAGCTTCACCAAATCAGTTTGTCAACGAGCAAACTGGTGCAGGCGGTGCCACTGCCCCCTCCCCCTACCCCGCCCCTCCCCCTCCCCCCTCCCCCCAACCCCTCCCCCTCCCCCATCCATCTGTAAATCGTGTATGAACTGGGACCAGGGGGGCTTATCCCCTAGGTTCCACCAGGCCCCAACACACATTCATGCAACTGAATGAATGAATGAACTATACTAACTTCTGAGGTGACCTGGGCAGTCCTTTCTCCAATGCCGGCCCTTGCAATTAAAGCAGATTCCTGGAGGGGGCTTTGTTGTGTTCCATTTGTTCCCACTCGTAGATGTGTACACACGCCCGCCTTCGCTCCACCCCTTACCATACCGACCAGCGTCTTCCTGATAAGTGGAGTGGCAGATCGAACCGCCCCCATATGCTCGTCCTCGTGTTGGGGCTGGGGCTGGGGCTGGGGCTGGGGCTGGGCTGGGCTGGGGCTGGGGCTGGGGCTGGGGCTGGGACGTCAAGATGAATCCTTTCGAGTTGACCCTCCAGGGTTTCCTCGCCCTCCCGAGTCTCCTTGCCCTCTGGGGTCTCCCCCTTGGAGGTCTCCTTGTCGGAGGTCTTCTCGCCCTCTGGGATCTCCTCACCCTCCAGGGTCTCCTCACCTTCCAGGGTCTCCTCGTCGGAATCCAGTAGGGTAGCAGCTGCCGCATCCAGTAGGGCAGCAGCTGCTGCCTGGCAGCGCCTCCTGCTACTAGGCAGTGCCTTCCTGATGGTCTCGAGTAGCCCCTCTATCTTAACCTGAATGGGCAACACTCAAGGTAGTTAGTTGTGTTACTTCGGAACAGAATAGGGGGGGCGTCTGATCTGATCTGATCTGATCTGATCTGATCTGATCTGATCTGATCTGATCTGATCTGATCTGATCTGCAGATAGACGGATACTTGTCTGCCCATGACTAGGCTGCCTGCACAAGATCTATACATCAGGGTTGTTCAGGACGCTGCGTCCTCTGTCGCAGACATAGAACGCAACGTTGGGAGGGTCCGTAGACCAGAAGGAAGGGTCCTTTGCTTCGCAGGACGCAGGCTATACAATTACTTGCGACTCAGGCAGCAGAGCTGGGGGTCCTCCTGAAGTACCCTGCTCCGCATCACCCGCTTCTCTGCTACCAGAGTAAAAAACCAACGTGGAGGCGGTGGAGTTCTCTAAAGGATCTAACGGGCCATATGCGAGCTGCCAGGACCACGTCCTTGGCCCTTCAAATAAGTGTATGTCAACTCGAATTCAACGGATGTAAGTGTGAAACTTAATGGTTCATATTTTGTCAAAATGAACGTTTAAACATTGCAAATTCAGTGTATTACAAGGGCTTTATGGCGTTCCATTGCATAGTCGTCAAGGCAGGTAGTATAGGAGAAGGCCACATTTGACCCACCCAAGACAGTCCCATACCACAACATGGTGTGAGTAGTTCGCATAATGAAGGCAGTTCGCATGGATAAAGCATTTCGCATGCAGGAGGCAGTTTGCATGGTCAAGGTGGGCGAGTGGGTGGGTAAGTTGGTGATTGGGTGGGTAAAAGGGTGGTTGGGAGGGAGCGTGGGTGGGGTGGGTAAGTGGTAGGCTGGGTGAGTGGGTGGGTGAGTTTGCGGTCGGATGGGTGGTTTGGTGGGTGAGGAGATGTGTGGTTGGGTGAGTGGGTGGGTGGTAGGGTGAACAGGTGGCAGTTTGGTTGAGTGATGGGTGGGTGAGTTAGTAGGTGATCAGTTTGGTGAGTGGCTGAATCGGCGGAAGGGTGGGCGGGTGATTGATTTAATAGTCTACAAGTAAATTTGAAAGGGAGCTGGATGAGGGCAAAGAACTATTAAGAGGCTCAGTGAAAAAAGAAAACAATGAAGCTGAAATACTGTGTTTCCTTGGGTTTCCTTCCGTTCTGTCGCGCTGAAGTCAAAGCTCAGGAGCAGTTGCAGACTACGAAACCAAATAAACCCAACATCATAGCCATTCTCCAATTTGAGTGGTACATGCAAATGGGAGGAGTACTTCAATCTCACGTCCTGTGGCACTTCATACTAATTTCCATTTCCATTTGTTTCCTAGGGTGCAGATTGAGTAGACTTGTAATTGTTGTCATAACAATTCCATACCATCCCATGGGGTTTGTAAAATGCAGGGTCAAAGAGGTGATATAATGATATTGCAACAATATGAGCTACATTATAAATGAATTCACTCCCCCCCCCCCCCCCCCCCCCCCCCCCCCCCCTTCCCCCCCCTTGGACTATTCATATTTAGGTATTTTATTTTTGCCACCCTCCTGGCCTACGGTATTTTATTTACAAAATGCCATTTCCACAAAGATAGATCAACGCAAAATGTCCGACACATCGCACCTCCATGGAAGCTTCCCGCTCTTCTTGGTTGTGGGGCCTATGCATTTGGCCTGCATCATCTGGCACTGTTAGGCTGCGGTGCGAGTTAGGACGGGGAGAAGGGAACATTGAGCTAAAAGAATTCACGGGATTTTAGAAATTCATCAAGGATTAATTGAACAAATAATGTGATGGGATTTGTAGGCTAAAATTTCGGCTCCTCGACGGAGTTCTAAAAGAACTATCTACAGACTACAGCCAGCCCTCGTCATGGATGCGTATGTTGTTACAGTCTAGGGATAGGCCAAGTAGGCTAAAGGGACGTGCCCAGCCAGGTGGGACAGAACGAAACAGCGCTGATGAACCGAAACCCAAACATTTGTTTTACCGGCGGGGCCCCTGAGTTCGTGCTACAGTAAAAATCCAATGCAAGCTGGAGGCAAACAGGCAGGCAGGCTGCAAGGTACCGAGGATATGTAGGTATGCTTTTTCAAGGGGCTGAGGATTTGCGCCTGGCTTAGGGAGGGCGCCGTGATAAGGATAACTCAATGGGGAGGCCAGCGGCAAGGGATTAAATCATCACTGTAGCACGAACTCAGGGCCCCCGTCGGTAAGACGATTGTTTGGGGTTCAGTTCATCAGTGCTTTTTCTTTTTAAGCCCTTCCTACACGGTTGGGCAAGTCCCTTTAGCCTATTTGGCGTACCCCTGGACTGTAACAACATACATACAGGAGATGATATTTGCGCAGCAGGGTAATACATTTTGTCCAGTTGGTCGGCGTTTAAAGCGCACAAGCGTCAAATTGGTCATCGCTTTTTAGTGCAAAAAGCGCAAAAAATGCGCGCTGCGCCCACAGGGGGTTGAAAAAACTGCGCGAAGTGCGCAGTGGGTCTCAAAAAGCTGCCGCGCGCGCTTGGTAGTACCCTGTACAGGAGATGATCTTTGCGCAGGCGTACCTTGCCATATTCTTGTCGCAGTTCACAATATCAAGCACACCGGCGAGATCCTGAAAACAAACTGGCTACTACTCTTAGGAAGACTTCTTTCAAAAGATTGGGACGAAGCTTTGCTTTGCCGATGCCTCTTCTTTCGGAGTCCACGCCAGGGATGAGACAATTACACTTACTTACGTCATGAATGTCAACTCATGATTTGATACCGGTGATGTGAACCATGACACTGTGACAGTGCAATGAATGCTGTTGCGTGGTTCTTATGGCATCGCATGTCGGCAAGTATGATAGGTGGGGCCTTGTACATTTTCATTTGTAGTTATGAAAGGAGTCGGGCTCACATTTTCCATCCATTTTTTCCATTTACAGTTTTTCCAATTGTAGGATCGTTGCAACCCCTCTGGTTGCAACCGTCCGCGAGTTCCTGCGGTTCCGAGCAGCCACACCTTTCAAATCTATGAATGGTTGGTACAAGCAGCCTACCGGAGCAATCACCCTACTACGGTATATACTCTAGAGTTCTGAAGAGTTTCGCATCCGGCTTTAGATTAGAAACAATCAGGGTCAAAAATCGGGTTTTGTTGGATCTGGGTGCCAAAGCCAACGATCTCACAGTGGGGCAGCCTTCTTTACCTTTCTCGGTTGATTGGCGAGCTACTCTATTACGAGATTACGTTTTTTCTTCTTATTATCATCTCAGTACCGGTACACTCAAATCAATAGGGTCTCAAACCTTATTATATTGCTAGTTGGTCGGTTGGTCGGCCCCCTTAGGGGAACAGACCTATGCGATACTTATTACGCTATATCATGCTGTTTTTCAAATCTTCACATCTTCAAATTTCCCAAGATCGCCGGTCAAAATTGCCGGTTGATCTGACTGGCCTGAAATCTTTTCGACTCGTGTTCGATTCCCGTCGGGGGCGGGTTACCCCTGAGGGCACTTTTTCGCGTACGTACCGAAACTCAGGGTTGCGCAAGGGTTGCGCAACTAACAGCTTTAATACACTCCGTGGAGTGGACAGAGATGAAAGCAGCGGAACAGACGCGCCAATGTATACACGGAGACGAGAATAACATTACAAAAGACTGGGGAACCATAAAGGGACACCAGCGGAGGAAAGGGGCGGTAGCCTGGAACCTGATCAGGGTACAGGCTAGACAGCGCGTGTCAGAAGAACCGATGACGCAGTCAACAGGAAGTCGTCACAGTGTCATGAAGAATGACACAGTCTACGGGAAGCTGACATAGTACTGTCAGGACCGATAGTTCTAAGGGAGTACACAAGGAGTCACCAAGACATAAAACAAGCGAGGGCACCGCTATTCATGCTGATACTAACCTATGACGCAGGTGACATACAATACTAGTACTCCACCTATGGCACTGGGGACATAGAACCATAAACTGGTAGCAAACAAAAATTATTAAGGAACGGCGGAAAAACAGGAAACCAGAAGAAAGCCTTGTCTAAAATAAAAGGATGAGAAAGGATGAACCAAAAACCACTGTAGTACTCCGAAAATGTAGCAGCAAAAAACTTGGGTCATACCGAGCTGAGCTGAGACCAAAATGAAATGTAACCATCCATGGTAAGCGCAAAAATACTATTCATCCAGAATAGTAGGCACCAAACCAGAAAATCACAGGGAGGCCAAACAGAAATCAATCCTAATACCAAAGGAAGGGGAACAACGGTGACTGAAAGAACCGAGAACTTAACCTAAAGAGAAGACTGGAAAAAAAATCGTGTGAGAGCAGCACACGAGAGAATCAAAGCCTAAAGGACGTAGACAAGAGGACGCAGACAAGGGGACACTAAAGTCTACTATGGAAAAAGAAAGTCGATGGAAAAATCCACTACCTTAAAAACTATTCTTAGCATAGAATTCATGACTAGGTTGGGATGAAAAAACCATGATGAACTGGTTTCTTACTCAAAGATGGAAGTAAGAAAATTTATGAAAGTTAATTATCATAAATCCCCAGCTACGGCACTAACCAAAAACAGTCTAGGAGGTGGGTATCGCACCGCAAAGAACTTGTACACTCAAGACAAACCAAGCGCCTAACCACAAGCAAACTAATCCTGCAGCAACTGAAAAAATCCAAAGGATGCGAAGTTAAATCTCAAGAAATTTGTAACCAACAAAGGAAACACAGTTCAATGATCAATAGAAGGTAAGATGTACAACCATAGTACATAAAACTTATTGTCCACTTGAAAAATAGGAAACGCAGAAAAAGGACTTCAAAGAATTTACTGCAAAGGAAGGAATGAAAGGGCGCTTGAAATACACTTGGAAGAACAAGAAAGAGGTGAGCGGCGGTACATCTGCAAGTACAACTGCAAGTACATCTGCAAGTACAAATGCAAGATGACCCAGCCCACCAAATTACAGTAAAATCCAAAGGGAAATAACTACTACACTCCACAAAAAGTTATAATCACTTGAGGGGCTGGTGATCTAAAAACAGTGTGGAGTAAAAAGAAATAGCTAATCTATGATGAGCTCCACCGAATGAACCATTTGCCTATGGAACTAAGAGTCAGAAACCATCAAGACGCTATAACGGTGGTCTGAAGCAATTACCACCTTCCACCAAAACCAAGAAAGACAGCCGAAAGGAAGCTGCCTAAACAAAGCGTTGTAACGCTCCACCAATCTAGACTACCCTATAAGGCAGTCTAGGAGGTGCTGAGGAATAGGCACCCACACATAGGGCCATGTTAACCTACGTCTGAGAACCATCAACACCATCAATTTGACAGCCCCAAGGGGGCTAGCAGGTAGTACAACCCCCAGGACAGGCTGAGCACTGCCTGCAGGGTCGGCATTCTTTGCCTCTAAATCAATGAATCCTGGGTTGACTGTAACACCCCAGCCATACGCAGTATCAGAGCCAGACTAGTGTTCAAGATCATCACTCACTCCACGTGACGGCTAAATCATCGCAATGCCTTGTCCGGTATAAACCACCAGGGACGACAGGAGGCGAAGGGATCAACAACGCCTAAAGCCATCCGAACAGGTGGACGGGGGGTGGCGACTATTAGACAGTGGACCTATATCAGGCACCACTATGACCCGAGGCTGTCCTAATCCTAGAGCTTCGCCGACGGAATGTGGCACAGAGGAGGGCCTGGCGACCCCCTGAGATTCGGCTAAATTAAAATTCGGAAATACAACTCCCACCCGCCATAAAACTTCACACACAATATAGCATGATCAGTCCCTGACCTGGGATGCAATCTGGATACACCCCACCCAGGACAGCCATCAACAATTGGGGTTGCTAAAGGGCGTAGGGAATTACCGGCTACAATAACATATCACCGTTTGATGACAGGAGGGATGCAAGCGGGCACGGGGACCCATACTAATGGGAGAGCCCAGGATGACAGTCTAGACTTAACTGGATATAGAGAGTACATCACTACTCTCTACTACCTGGCGCAACATCGGAAACCCAAATATAATAAACCTTACTCACCGGGGAATACCCAACCAGTCTACCAAATAACGCCCTTTCGACTAGCTTGTTACGCAATATCCCATTTACTTCAAACGAGCAATGGCAACTAAACACTCGTAACAACGACACATCAGGTAAAACCTCAAAGAACAACTCGTATAGAGTCTTGTCACCCTGATTGGGCAGCCGGTTACGTAGGTAACAAGCACTGAGGAAGGCATAGGGCCAGAAAGACTTAGCTAGCCTAGACTCCAAGTGGATACTCCTAGCTATGTTCTGCAAGACCCCATTGTACCTCTCCACAGTCGCGTTCTGCTGAGCAGTGCACCATCAATAATTCATGCACAGCACCAACCGATTTCAACCATTACTCGATACCACTTAACTAAAAATTCCTAAGCCCTATCAGAACTCAAACACTTGAGCACAAAACCCATGTAGCCAAGGCATACACCTAGGGAGGGCACCCAGGGGAAGGACCAGGGGCACGGGAAGACAAAGAACGCGACCTCTGTCGAACCACGGAACGCACCCAGGGGTCCCAAGGATCCTAAGAGAGAAAAAATATTCACCAAGATATCATGCCAAAGAACCTCCACGGCTGCTGGACTAGGGCCACTTCGGCCTTTAGCATGGGCGAAGTCCGGCGCTGCGAGACCTGGGATCACAGAAGGTGGGGAAGCGTTCGGTCGAAGTCGAGATTTGTGGTATGGGAAAAAAGGAGACGAGGAAGAAAGTCGCACCTGGTGCAGAAAATCGCACCAATGGCAGAAAATCGCAAATCGCAAGGGCAGAATTCGAAAATTTATCGCTAGGATGCGAAGAGCAGAGCCGAGGCATGTAAAGGTCCTAATATCCCGCCGTCGATGATCAGTCAATCCCAAGTCCCCCCCTCTATCGCTCGACTCACCCGGTTGGGGGGTAGAGGGAGCAGCACTCGGTAGTAGTCCCAGGTCCAGACGCGTAGGTCGTTCTCCTCTGGCGAACCCTACGGCAGTGCCGGCGATCCGCAAGCTTTATCGAAAAAATTCTCCAGAAGGTAGCACAGAGCCACTAGAGCGCAAGCTCATGCCAGTAGCCGACCGTCGGCAGGGCAGAGCAAAGGGGGCACAGACGACGTAGACATCAGCAGGGAGCTTGGTCGGCTTGGCAACCTCCGGTATGCAGGCAGAGCCGCAAACACCGGAGAAATGGTAGCGACGTCAAGGACGCGAGCAGACGAAGACGGGGAACCTCCACCGATGTCCAGGCTAGTCGCCGACTTGAGTCTGCACGTCACAGTCATCTACGACATACGGGAGGAGGCGACAGACGGCAGGGGAGGAAAAAGAAGGGAAGATGGAGGAATGATTGGGGGGGGGTACTTCCACGATGGCGGAAGGATCCTCCTCTCCGGCAGCAAAGGCCGCTGGCGCGCAATCGTCTAGCCAATTTGTCGTCATGTCAGGACTTCGGAACTTCCAGAATGAAGCTCGTTGAAGCCAAGTAGAGGACGACGCATAAGATGCATTGCAAAGCAGCGGTACCATGAGGAGCCCGATAACCTATCAGCTTTAATACACTCCGTGGAGTGGACAGAGATGAAAGCAGCGGAACAGACGCGCCAATCTATACACGGAGACGAGAATAACATTACAAAAGACTGGGGAACCATAAAGGGACACCAACGGAGGAAAGGGGCGGTAGCCTGGAACCTGATCAGGGTACAGACAGCGCGTGTCAGAAGAACCGATGACGCAGTCAACAGGAAGTCGTCACAGTGTCATGAAGAATGACACAGTCTACGGGAAGCTGACATAGTACTGTCAGGACTGATAGTTCTAAGGGAGTACACAAGGAGTCACCAAGACATAAAACAAGCGAGAGCACCGCTATTCATGCTGATAGGCTCTATATCAAGAGACATGACGCCGCAGTGCGACTCATCCACAAGGCCATTTGCACCTGAGCCCTGGGATCCCGCAGAATGATCATGGACGCTGCCAAGGAAGAGGACCTCCCCAGGGGGGTCCTGGGCAAACGTCTCCCTGACTGGCTACGCCCCTCCACTATTACTGTAGAGGACTGGAAGAGAATGAGACCTGACCTCGCCGTCCTACCTGACATAGACTCTCCTACCTGTATGGCTGATAAAGAACTCTGGGTTCTTGAGCTTGGATACTGCTCTGATACCAACCATGCTACTAAGTTTATCACTAAACACGCCCAGCATGTTGAATTAGTAAATGGCCTTAGATCGGCTGGATACCTCGTTCACTACCAAGTTATCACCGTTGGAACAACTGGTACTATTCCAACCTCTTTTTTGACTTCTATGACCACACTTGGACTTAAGAGACCGTGTGCTCTTAAACTGGCGGAATAAGTCCACTCCCACACCATCATTAGCTTTCTGAGTGTTTTACAGTGCAGACGTTTCATGGAAGCACACCCCGGGTCGATACCCGGGGACTAGCACACAGACCGTGCCCCCCCCCCCCCCCCCCCCCCCCCCCCCCCCCCCCCCAAGTTTTGTCTTGCCAGCTGCATTGTGCTGGTGCTTCCCAACCGGGGTGAAAAAACCCCGTATTAAGCTGCGCTGGCATAATGTGGCCACGGTGCCTGCCGGTCAGGCATCGGTGGTGATTCTTTTTACTGAGGTGGCCCTACGGTGACTATAGCTAGCTCCGGCTTACGCTATGGTGTCCTTAACTTCACGTCCTGTGAATAATGGTATAACACGGATGTAACAATTTCAATTTCAATTTCAATTTCAATTTCAATTTCAATACACACACACGGCCATGAGTGATTCACTGAGGTGAGGCTCGACACATACACATACACACACATATACCGTATGCACCTTAAGTATTGGCGAGATTAAGTATTGGCAAATGTCATTTCCACCCTAAAAGTGGGTCTCAGAAAAGCATGGCAATACTAACTTGGCAAAGGGGTCTATGGATTTGTCTGTCTCAAGCTCAGACTTGAAATCCAGTTGGCAAAGGGTCTTATCATTATTATTATTATTATTAAATGTTATTGTTACATTTCCTTGTTACATGCTCACCAAGTAGTCTGCCCAAGCTTGCTGTAAAACTATGTAACAATTCAAAGCAGGAGCATTAAACTTGCTAGGGCTTAGTAGCCAGACCGGTATATGGCTCTAGTCAGCCAAATTGCTTGCTGGAGCCACGTAACCAAGTTCAAGGTCGAGTACATGTTTACAAAGTAGTCTGCCCAAGCTTGCTGAAAATAAAACCATGCAGCAATTCAAACCATGAACATTTAACTTGCTAGGGCTAAGTAGACAGAGTACCATGGTAACCGTAACTTGGCAAAGGCCAACTACCTGGAGTGGTCTCAAGCTGTACTCCTAATCCGGTTTGGCAAAGGGTCGTTTGCCAAACCGTTTGCCAATACTTAAGGCGCATACGGTATACACACATACACACACGGCCACGAGTAATTCACTGAGGTGAGGCTCGACACACACACATACACACGGCCACGAGTGATTCACTGAGGTGAGGCTCGAGGCTCGTGAGTGCCATAGAACCATCCATTACCAGTTGCCATTATCTTTCCCCCGTGGCTTATTTTACAAAAAATGCAAAAACGGTAACGTGAATCGTATTTGTGTTTGTTGTTACAGGTATATCTGCCCGTGTATATGGCGGGGTTAGCTATTACTCTATTACGATATTATAATATCTTCCTCCTCTTCTCATCTCCTTACAGCTCTAATCAACAGGTTCTCAAACCGTTATATTTGCCTTCGTTATATTATTATTATCATCGTTATGTTGGATGGGTCGAGGCACCAACTGCCTGGACCAAGGACGTTTTGCTGGATACGCGATGGTCGTCACACATGCACGGATCCCCATGCAATGATCTGTCACGATCCTTTATGTACCGTATACGGTAGATGACAAAAATGAAATGATATCACACACACAGCGTGTTCTGAGGAGTGGTCATTCGTTGGTGTTGATCACTGCTTCTGTTCCGTTTACATGTAGCCGCTACCATGTAACCACGTTCCAGTTTAAGCCGGACAAAAAAAGGCACACAAAAATGAAAGAAAAAGTGACTCGCGTTTACATTTTCCTAGTAAAAAAAGGTACTGCTGGAGACGGCGAGCAGCCAAATTGCTGGCTGAAGCTATGTAATCAAGTTCAATTTAAGCCGGACTAAGTGAAGCAAGTCTTGCTGAGTACCTCATGGTACGCCGTAGCCGTTACACACACACAGATGAGACAGATCTTCATGCAATCAATCACGTACAAAGGAAACGGTAGGCGACTAAAATAAAATGATATCATATACACACAGCTTACCAGCAATTGTTCGCTGGAGTATCAATTTGATGGTGTTGATCACTGCTTCTGTCCCGGCTACAAGTGCCAGCTTCTAGGGGAAGTCCCTCACTGGTTTAAGCCAGCCAGTTTGTCGACGAGCAGCCAAATTGCTGGCTGAAGTTATGTAATCAGGTCCAAGTTCAACTACAAGGATTGCTCAAAGCGCTGTGTCTTGCGTCTCAGACACAGATCTCGGAGGGTCCGTTTTTAAAGTTGTGAAAGGAATTTCACCCCAGGAGGATTACTTTGCCTGCAGACTGACCGACCATGCAATCAAGGGATCAGTCGCAAACACGTAGATAAACTCATCTCTAAGCTGCACAGAGAATCTAATGCCTCCTGTACAAGCGTTCTTTCCACACGTTGCACGAGGGAGTCCCTACCGCCTGGAGGGTGACACTTACTATGTCTGCCGTGGTGACTTTCCCCAGCTGCGGCGTACGGGAGGGTCCCTTCATTAACACCACGCCTGTCCAGGCATTACCTTTTTTGTTTTGCCTGCAGGCTGATAGACCATGCAATCAATCAATCCTATCCAATTGAATCAAATGAATTGTGAAGCATCTCCACAAGACTAGGGCAGTTCAATATGACTATAGATACTCCGTCCCATGCCAGACAGCCTTCTTGACGCCATCTCTGGCCGCTTGAATCATGTGGCAGTAGTTGAACTACTTCATTAGTTTGCCTGCAGGCTGACTGACAGACCATGCAGGCTGCCTGCAGGCTGACAGACCATGCAATCAATTCCATCCCATCCAATCAAATCCATCTCCACATGACTCGGGCAGTTCAATACGACTGAAGATACTCTGCCCTATGACAAACAGCCTTCTTGACGCCATCTCTGGCCGCTTGAATCATGCGTCCATATCCTCGTTCAACGAATTGCTCAATGGCAGAGCTCCTTGAAGGTTTGAACCCCTACGGGTGCGCTTCAGGGTACTTCAAATGGCCAAATTGGCCAGCGCTTTAGCACACTTGAAAACAAAAAACTGCGCTTTGTAGTGCAAAAAGCGCACAAATTGCTTGCGGCGCCCACAAGGGGTTGCAAAAAATTGCGCTGTCAACCGCCATGGTAGCTTTGTCCAGGTCAAGTAGCAGCCCGTTCCCTACCACCGTAAGACAAGGCTCCCTTAATGCCACGCCCCACCAGGCGTTGTCATTAGTTCATGCGTTCACCATCTTCAGTCCCTCTTGGAGAGCCTTTGTGTAATCATTAATGGCCTGATGGGAGTGCAGTGGAGCAGGGGAGATACACATCAGTAGCAGTAGGCAGTACAGGGGAGGGGAGGGGAGGGGAGAGCAGGGGAGACATATCATATGATGCTGACCAAAGGCAATATGATATCATACAAATTGCATCATATGATATTGTACATAAATGGTAACTTTGGCCCAGTCAGACTGCCGGCATCATATGATGACATTCTTTTATGTGATATCATATTGCCGTTCCTCACGTATGTATCAGCAGGATTGAATTGGTTACATGGTCTCTCAGCCTTTAGGCCAGTGATTTTTTTTTCAAATCTGAAAGTGTGTTTCTTCTAGCTTTATGGTTTCAGGGCTCCCCCAGGGACAGCGTTTTAGGGCTGTCTGTAGCTTTTTAGGGCCATTTAGGACCATGTATCACAGAGATAGGGCACACAAAAATACTTTTTTTTTACTTATTTATCGCGATAATTTCGCTGAAACGGGGTCGAAACTAGCGATCACTATATATAGCGGGGGGGGAAATCCCTGCTTCAGGCTGCTCAATGTCAGCAGGCACAAGGAACTTGTGCACTAACCATTTATACAATATCATATAATGCAGTTCGTATGATATCATATGACATAATACTCGCATTTGGTCAACATTATTTGACATGCCGGTCCCTATACATACGCCCCCCCCCCCCCCCCCAGCCTAAACACACAAGCCCATCGTACCTGCACAATTTCATCGTCTTCTGCAATGCGCTCCTCACGCTCCAGATGATGTGCTGCCTTCAGGCTGTTAACTTCATCTAGCATCACATTCTTGAACTGCTCGTCAGTCAGGTTGCGATTTCCCAAAGCCTCATGAACGTCTGCTCGGAGGGAGTTGAGCTCAGCCTCCCTGTCAGCACACAAGCCAAAAGGTGGGTGAAGGTGGGTTGGGTGGTGGTTTGTAGTGGGGGTGGGCAGTGGGTTGTGGGTGCTCCAGATGATGTGCTGCCTTCAGGCTGTTAACCTCATCTAGCATCACATTCTTGAACTGCTAATCAGTCAGGTTGCGATTTCCCAAGGCCTCGTGTACGTCTGCTCGGAGGGAGTTGAGCTCAGCCTCCCTGTTGGTAGAAAGGTGTGTGTGTGTGGTGGTAGGTGGTGGTGTGCAGTAGGCGGAGGGAGTTGAGCTCAGCCTCCCTGTTGGTAGAAAGGTGTGTGGTGATGTGTGGTGGTGTGTGTTGTGTGGTAGGTGGTGATGTGTGGTGGTAGGTGGTGTGTGGTGGGAGTTGAGCTCAGCCTCCCTGTTGGTTGAGAGGTGTGCGCGTGTGGTGGTAGGTGGTGATGTGTGGTGGTGTGTGGTAGGTGGTGATGTGTGGTGGTGAGTGGTAGGTGGTGATGTGTGGTGGTGTGTGGTAGGTGGTGATGTGTGGTGGTGTGCGGTGCGTGTGTGGTAGGTGGCGGGAGTTGAGCTCAGCCTCCCAGTCGGCACACAAGGCAGAAGGTAGGTGGGGTGGGGTGGGTAGTGGTTGGTAGTGGAGGTGGGCAGTGCGTGGTGGGGGGAGCGTTTTAATAACTTTTGTTGAGAGGAGTTTTACACGCCGGTGTCAAGATAAGTCAAGCTTCACAACACGGGTCAGTGAGGTTGCGATTTCCCAAGGCCTCGTGTAGGAGCTCAGCACACAAGCCGAAAGGTGGGTAAGGGGGGGTGGGGTAGTGGATGGTGGGTTGGGTGGTGGTTGGTAGTGGGGGTGGGCAGTGGGTGGTGGGGGGAGAGTTTTAATAACTTTTGTCAAGAGGAGTTTTACAAACTGGTGTCAAGAGAAGTCAAGCTCCACAACACAGGTCAGTGAGGTTGCAAACTGTTTTAGGAAGTATTGCCAAGACAAGGTAAGATGTGTTGTCAAGAGACGTCAGTCTTCACAACACAGGTCAGTGAGGTTGCAAACTGTTTTAGGAAGTATTGCCAAGACAAGTTAAGATGTGTTGTCAAGAGACGTCAAGCTTCACAACACAGGTCAGTGAGGTTGCAAACTGATACTGCTTACACAGACACACGGCTGCTGCCCCCCCCCCCCCCCCCCCCCCCCCCACACACACACACACACACACACTGCCACCCCCTAACACCAATCACCACGCTTTCCATTACACCAATCACACACTTGCATCACACCCACACCCACCTGAGCATCTTTTCTTGGTCCACTCGCTGCAAAATCGTTATGGGGTCCTCCCCGAATCGCTTCAACGACACTGCCTGCTCAGACACACGACTGCTGCTCCCCCCCCCCCCCCCCCCCCCCCACACACACACACACACACACACCCTTTTCCACCAATCACACCCTTGCATCACCCCCCCACACACACACACAAACACCTTGGCATCTTCTCTTGGTCCACTCGCTGCGAAATGGTTCAGGTCCTCCCTGAACCGCTTCTACGAACCAGCCTGCTCAGAAACACCGCTGCCCCCCACCCCCCCCACACACAGCTGCTGCCCTCGCCCCCCTTTCCCCACCAATCACACACTTGCATCGCACCCACTCCCACCTGAGCATCTTCTCTTGGCCCACTCACTGCGAAATGGTAATCAGGTCTTCGCCAAATCGCTTCAACGATACTGCCTGCTCAGACACACGGCTGCTGCCCCCCCCCCCCCCCCCCTACCCCCCTTCCCCTTTTTCCACCAATCACACACTTGCATCACACTCACCTGAGCATCTTCTTTTAGTCCACTAGCTGCGAAATGGTTATGAGGTCCTCACCAAATCGCTTGAACAATACTGCCTGCTCAGACACACGGCTGCTGCACTCCCCCCCCCCCACCACCACCACACACACACTGCCACCCCTAACACCAATCACCCCCCCCCCCCCCCTTTTCCACCAATCACACACTTGCATCACGCCCACTCCCACCTGCGCATCTTCTCTTGGCCCACTCGCTGCGAAATGGTAATCAGGTCTTCGCCAAATCTCTTCAACGATACTGCCTGCTCAGACACACGGCTGCTGCCACCCCCCCCACCCCCCTTCCCCTTTTTCCACCAATCACACACTAGCATCACACTCACCTGGGCATCTTCTTTTAGTCCACTCGCTGCGAAATGGTTATGAGGTCCTCACCAACTCGCTTCAACAATACTGCCTGCTCAGACACACGGCTGGTGCACTCCCCCCCCCCCCCCACCACCACCACCACCACACACACACCCTGCCACCCCTAACACCAATCATCCCCTCCCCCCTTTTCCATCAATCACACACTTGCATCACACGATCACCCACCTGAGCATCTTCTCTTGGTCCACTCTCTGCGAAATGGTAATCAGGTCCTCCCCAAATCGCTTCAACGATACTGCCTGCTCAGACACACGGCTGCTCCGCTCTTCATCCAGCGCTTGCACGCATTCGTTCACCTTACCCACGAGACTAGTGGCAAGGTGTTCGATGTCATTGCGCCTTTGTTCACGCTCCTCCCTGCAACATGGGCCACCAGTAAGGATTAGGCTACTGACACATTTGCTCACACTCGTTCACCTCTCCCACAAGACTAGTGGCAAGGTGTTCGATGTCATTGCGTCTTTGTTCACGCTCCTCCCTGCAACACGGGCAACCGGTCAGGATTAGGCTACTGACACATTTGCTTGCTCACACTCGTTCACCTTACCCGCAAGACTAGTGGCAAGGTGTTCGATGTCTTTGTGCCTTTGTTCACGCTCTTCCCTTTCAACAATGGCCACCAACACATTTGCAAATTAGATGCACGCGAGGTTCTGCTCAGACCTCTCCATCTGTGCCCTTGCAACTGGAACGCTTGGCGGGTGAGTGGTGGATACTGTGTCACACAGGACAAATAAATAAACAAATAAACAATAAATATGTCATTGCGCCTTTGTTCACGCTCCTCCCTGCAACATGGGCCACCGGTAAGGATTAGGCTACCGACACATTTGCTTAAACAAATAAATAAATGGTACGTCTTATGGCGAGGCGTGAGGTTGAGGGGGGCAGCCTGATTGCTTGCACTGGGGCCAAGCACCAATGCGAAACAAAACTACCCATTTGTTGTGGTTACAGTTCTTAGGGCCTCACCCACAAGGCTAGTGGCAAGTTGCTCAATGTCATTGCGCCTTTGTTCACGCTCCTCCCTGCAACATGAGCCACCAGTAAGGGTTAGGCTACTGACACATTTGCTTGCTCACAATCGTTCACCTCTCCCATAAGACTGGTGGCAAGGTGTTCAATGTCATTGCGCCTTTGTTCACGCTCCTCCCTGCAACATGAGCCACCAGTAAGGGTTAGGCTACTGACACATTTGCTTGCTCACAATCGTTCACCTCTCCCATAAGACTAGTGGCAAGGTGTTCGATGTCATTGCGCCTTTGTTCACGCTCCTCCCTGCAACATGAGCCATCAACACATTTGCAAATTAGATGTACGCGAGGTTCTGCTCAGATCTCTCCATGTGCCATTGCAACTGGAACACTTGGCTGGTGAGTGGTGGATGCTGTGTCACACAGGACAAATAAACAAACAAATAAATAAATGATAATATATGTCATTGCGCCCTTGTTCACGCTCTTCCCTGCGACATGGGCCACCGGTAAGGGTTAGGCTACCGACACATTTGCTTGCAAAACAATAAATATATGGTACATCTTATTACGAGGCGTAAGGTTGAGGGGGGCGGCCTGATTGCGTGCGCTGGGGCCAAGCACCAATGCAAAACAATACTACCCATTTGTTGTGGTTTCAGTTCTTAGGGCCTCACCCACAAGGCTGGTGGCAAGTCGCTCAGTGACATTGCGCCTTTGTTCATGCTCCTCCCTGCAACATGGGCCACCAACACATTTCCAAATTATATTACTTTGCCTTGAAAGCAAACATGCTGGCTCACTCAACCTCACGCCTCGTAATAAGGCGTACTATTTATATATCTACATTGCCTGCCTGTAACTACGTAATAAATTTGGAAAACCCCGACAAAACAGCTTTGCTTGAGACTGTGCCTTATGTTGTATGAGATCTTCTTTGAGACCCGTCTCTACCTGATTGTGCGTGCCTATGTCCATCCCACCACCACCCACCATCACCACCCACTACCACCCACCACACTTGCTCATAAAAACTGCTTTGCTTGAGCCTGCGCCTTCTGTCGTATGAGACCTTCTATGAGGCCCGTCTCTGCCAGATTGTGCATGCCTACGCCCATCCCACCACCACCAACCACAGTACACACACTTGCTCATCAAAACTGCTTTTCTGGGGCCTGTGCCTTCTGTTGTTTGACCTTCTATGAGGCCCGTCTCTGCCTGATTGTGCATGCCTATGCCCATCCCACCACCACCACACACCACACACACTTGCTCATAAAAACTGCTTTGCTTGAGACTGCGCCTTCTGTCGTATGAGAACTTCTATGAGACCTGTCTCTACCAGATCAAACTGGCTGCACTCTTACCCAGCTCCCGCATCCCTCTCCACTCTCCCATACACCGCCCCTATCAATTCAGTCCGCATGCCCTTTCTGTCTCTACCAGATCAGACTGGCTGTCCTCCTACCCTGCCCCAGCACCCCTCTCCAACCCTCCATACCCCCCGCCCCCCCCCCCCCCCCACACACACACACACACACAATACCCCCATCCCTTCCTCCCGCAATCCTTCTCTGTCTCTGCCTGATCAAACTGTGCAGATCCTGCACTCAATTCAATCAGACTGGCTGTCCTCCTACCCTGCCCCAGCACCCCTCTCCACCCCTCCATACCCCCCCCACACAAACACACACATTACTCCCGTCCCTTCCTCCCGCAATCGTTTTCTCTCTACCTGATCAGACTGTGCAGATCCTTCACTCAATTCGATCGACAGGCTGTCCTCCTACCCTGCCCCAGCACCCCTCTCCACCCCTCTCCACCCCTCTCCACCCCTCCATACCCCCCCCCCCCCCCCCACACACACACACACACATTACCCCCATCCCTTCCTCCCGCATGCCTTTTCTCTCTACCTGATCAGACTGTGCAGATCCTGCACTCGATTTGACAGGCTGTCAACAGCGCCTTTAAGAGCCACCTGCATCTCGCTGATCTGAACAGAAGACCTGCACGCGCGATACAAATTCAATTTAAGATATGCACACAAACCCGGGGTCGGTTTGTCAGAGGTCATACAGACAGTTGAGCACAGTTGAGGAAATACAAAAAGTTATGGATGCACATTCAATTGAGGATATGACACCGTTCGGGGTCAGTTAGCAAGAGGTCCCAAAACATATTCAGGGTATGCACACACTCCGGGATCAGTTTGTCAGAGGTCATCAAACAATTGAGGATATGCACACAGTTCGGGGCCAGTTTGACAGAGGTCCCAAAGCTGATCTGAACAGAGGACCTGCACGCATGATAAACATTCAATTGAGGATATGCACGCACTCCAGGGTCAGTTTGTCAGAGGTCATACAGACAGCTGAGGACAGTTGACGACATACAGACAGTTGAAGATACACATTCAATTGAGGATAAGTACGCACTTTGGGGTCGGTTTGTCAGGGGTCCTAAAAACTTTGGGGTCAGTTTGTAAGGGGTCCTAAAAACAATTCAGGGTATGCCTTCAATTGAGGATATGCGCGCACTCCGGGATCAGTTTGTCAGAAGTCCGTAAGACAGTTGACGATAGACATTCAACAGAGGGTATGCACACACTCCAGGGTCAGTTTGTCAGAGGTTGTAAAAAAAAAGCAGGATTTGCGTTCAATTCAGGACATGGATATAGTTCGGGGTCAGTTTGTCAGAGGTCATAGAAACAGTTCAGGGTATACGTTAAATTGAGGATATGCATACACCGCAGTTCTGTATGTCGGGGTCATAAAAACAATTCAGGATATGCACACACGCAGGGGTCAGTTTGTCAGAGGTCATAAAAAGAATAAAGGATATGCATACACCACGGACAGTCGGTTTGTCAGAGGTCCTAAATACAATGCAGGGTATGCACACACTCAGGGGTCGGTTCGTCAGAGGTTATGAAAACAATTCAGGATATGCGCACACTCAGGGGTCAGTTTGTCAGAGGTCATGAAAACAGTTCAGGGTATATATTCAATTGAGGATATGCATACACTGCGGTTCTGTGTGTCAGAGGTCATAAAAACAATTCAGGATATGCACACACACAGGGGTCAGTTTGTCAGAGGTCACAAAAACAGCTCAGGGTATGCATACACCACGGGCAGTCCGTTTGTCAGAGGTCCTAAATACAATTCAGGGTATGCACACACTCTGGGGTCAGTTTGTCAGAGGTCATACAAACAATTCAGGATATGCACACACTTGGGGGTCAGTATGTAAAAGGTCATATAATGTAAAATCGTGTGACAAGGTAATATAATGGAAATTTTCACTTGCCACCTATCAGAACCGAATGGCTCAGTGGCAGAGCAAAGGGGAAATATCGAGGCAGTTGCGGGGTTCGAACCCCCTTGAGTGCGTTTGGTCCCGTCCGGAGGGTCGTCGACCGGCACGGTAACTGGTATCTAGATGCGATGTTGGCTCATGCAGGCCATACTTACAATCTGGTTCCCTTAATCCCACTGGGCACGTCCTTAGAGGTCATTGTGACAATTCTTGGATGTTTAAATTTTATTTTCATTTTTCAAATTTTTGCTTACCTTTCTTGCATAACCCGAAGCTCCCCATCGAAGTGTAACTGCAGCTGCTTGTCAGACTCCGCACGACGCTTCACTTCAGCCTACAATCAACAAGATGCATAACGCGTTTAGGGTTACACATATTGTTACATTACACATATTGTTACACAGTGTATATATGCCCGTAATCAACAAAATGCACAACATAACTACATATTGTTTACACTGTGCTTTACTTTAGCCTGTCATCAACAAAAGTCATGACATGTTAACATATTGCTCACACAGTGCATATATGCCTGTAATCAACATGATTCATAACATATGTACATATTGTTTTAAAAGTGTATATATGCCTGCAATCAACAAGATGCATAAGAAATTCAAATATCGTTTACATTGTGCTTTACTTAGCCTGTCATCAAGAAAAGCCATACCAAATTTACGTATTGCTTACACACTGTAAACATGCCTGTCATCAGCAAGATGCTTAACATATTTACATATTGTTTTCACAGCGTGTATATGCCTGTTATCAGCAAGATGCTTAACATATTTACATATTGTTTACACAGTGCACATGCATGTAATCAGCAAGATGCACAACATGTTAACCTATTGTTTACACAGTGTATATATGCCGGTCATCGACAAGATTCATAACATATTTACATATTGTGTACACAGTGTATATATCATATATGCCTGTTACCAACAAGATTCATAACATGTGTACTCATTATTTACTCAGTAGTCACATGCAATCAACCAGATTAATAAAATATTTACATATTATTTACGCAGACTATGTATGTATCATATATGCCTGTTACCTACAAGAAGCATATCATATTTACTTATTGTTTACGCAGTGTATGTATCATATATGCCTGTTACCTACAAGAAGCATATCATATTTACATATTGTTTACGCAGTGTATGTATCATATATGCCTAGGGAACGGCAAATCATATGACGTTGACCAAAGACGAGTATGATATCATACGATATCATACAGAAATCATATGATTTAATATCATATGATATGATGCCGTAGGCCAAAGTTACCGAGTCAGACCGCGGGCATCGTATGATATCATATGATATCATATGATGACATGATATCATATGATATCATATTGCCTATTCCTATATATGCCTGTTACCTATGTAGGTGTGTACAAGAAGCATAACATATTTACATATTGTTTACACAGTGTATATATGCCGGTCATCAACAAGATTCATTACATATTTACATTTTTTTATACAGTCTATGTATCACATATGATATATATATATATGCCTGTTACCAACAAGATGCATAACATATTTACATATATATTACACTATGTACACATGAATCTCCTTTCTCCTCCTCCTCCTCCTCCTCCTCTTTCTGCTAGTACCTAGGCATGTCTCTAAACTGTATAACCCTACGTGATTGCGTTCTGGACCCAGGAGTGTGGTGTAGTACATGCATGCTACCCATGTTTACTCTTCCTGCAGACGGTGAGCAGCCTGAAGGCTGATAGGAAATATAATCAAATCAGACCACTGCTATTACTGTTAGGGGTCGGCAATATGATATCATATGATACCATGTCATCATATGATATCATATGATGCCGGTGGTCTGACTAGGTAACTTTGGCCTGGGCCATCATATCATATGATATTAAATCATATGATTTGTGTATGATATCATATGATATCATACTCGTCTTTGGTCAACATCATATGATTTGCCGTTCCCTAATTACTGTTGCCACTATTATCACCGCTGCCGCACACACACACACACACACATCCTTCAAATTATTCTTTTACCACCACTAGAACAACCACTTCGTTAAGGTCCATATTTTGGTGGAGCCCCCAGGGTCATCGCTTTGTCCGCCGGTTTGTTAGTTTGTATGTGTGTCCGTCACGTTCCAACCCTGGGCCACGTAAACCCACTCTCCACCCTTCCAAACCTCGGACAGCTCGAACCTTGCCGACAATTTCAAACCCACTCTCTGCCAATTTTCTGCACCGCTTGTACCGCGCCTAGGACTTGTCCCAATGCGTAGTTAGGGAAGCTATGGGCTGGACAGGGCACACAGTAGTTAGTACCACACTACAAGATTAGCCACATGATGCAGGCAGACATTGAACCAAGCAAGCTTGCAACCACTCCATGTACTGCATCAGCTTACCTTCTGTTCACCTCACTTCCACTTGTACTCACCTCACCTTCTACCCACCTCTACTACATGAAGCACTTCTACTCACCTCACCTTCTACCAACCTCTACTACATGAACTACTTCTGCTCACCTCAAGACTCTTCTCTAACCGATTGACGGACTCCTGGAATGTTTGGATCCTGTTGGTCTCAGCCACACGACGGCTCTGGGTAGTGTAGGGGGAGGGAGGGAGGGAGGGAGGGGTGTGGGTGGTGTGTGGGTGGGGGTGTGTGGGTGTGTGGGTGTGTGGGTGTGGGTGTGGGTGTGGGTGGGGGGGTGGGTGGGGGGGGGGGGGGCTAAGGAAATTCAAGGTAGCAGGGTGAGGGGATTCAATGTAAATACAGATTGAGTGAGTGAGAGGGGCGTCTGGGCCATCAAAGGGAACATGCAAGGATTAGGAGGAAGAGAAGAGTGTAAGTAGGAGGTTGGGGGGATTCAATGGAAGTACAGGTCAATTGAGTTTGTGTGTGTGTGGGGGGGGGGGGGGGGGGGGGGGGGGGGGGGCTTCGGTCGTATACTCATTGTGGGTAAGGATTTAGTGTGTGCATGCACATTGTGATGGTAGCGGGTAGGGTGAGGATTGCTGTAAAAAGGATTGCATGGAGAGAGAGGTTAGGCTCATACTTCACTAGCTCATGATCAACTCAGGCGTTGATACTGGATGTGATTGTCAAAGTTAGGCTAGTGATGTGATTCATTGGACCCAGCTCTCACCATGACTTCCGGGTGGGTTTTTTAGGATCCAAAACCTCAATGAAAGTTATCCTAATGTGGTTGAAGCCCAACCTAGTACAGTCAACATGCATTCTCCTCTGCCCTCTTTGGCACTCTCTCCTCTCATGAATGCACCCCCCTCCCCACCCCCATACTCCCTACGGCCAGCCTCGGTTATGGCTTCAGACGACCAGTCCAGCCTCACACCTGCTTCTCTTGCTCTAGGTCCGTCCATAGGCCTGAGAAGCGCTCGGTAACGTGCTCTAGCTTGGAAGTTGCGGGACCTGCAACGTTTTGCGCGCATCAGTCAAGGTCACTTTTTTGCCAGCTTGACCTCCAACTGCATATGCGTGTCAGAGAATTCGACCAGCGCATCCTATTGAGCAGCATCGTCCCGCGGGTGCACTTACCTGAACTAACCATGTTCGTTGACCTAGCTGGACTGTACGACCGACCCGGTGAGGGAGAAGAGCGCATCATACTAGCAAACCAGGGGCTCCGCGATTTTCAAAAAGACTTGGTTTGACAATGAGGGTATTACTAGCACTCTTGCGCGCGCCCGGAAAAGAAGTACGGAAGACAAAAGGAACAGCAATAAAGGACTGGGTGTAGGCGGTAGCTAGAACTCTACTAGGATTAGAATCAAGAGGTGTTGATTGGAAAAGTGCAGGTTGAGGAGACCATTGGCACACGAATCATCGTTGACGGCAATCGGTTGAGGTTAGAATCGGTTGAGACGACGGTTGAAATTCGGGTGCAATTCTAAACAGCCGTAGTCTGACGTGTACATCAGTACATCGGCGTGGCGTACCATGTGAAACTGCCAGCTGGACGGAGCAAAGGCGCCAGCCTGTCGAAGGGCCAGGCGGGGAGATTCAAGGACTTAGGCGAATTTCGATTCCGCATTGCTACAAATTATGTCCAGTTGCGAGTTTGGAGGCTGCCGGCTGCCAAGGGGGTGTCCATGAAAATGGCTGCTGAAGCCTAACTCGCTGTAAGAATCTACAAGCCTCGTTCCCAGCCTCGTTTCGGATGACGCGCCCCTAGTTCTCTGCCTCAAACGATGATTCGGGAGCCTCGTTTGTAACGGTGCCGCACAAAGCCTAGTAGCTCTCAGTCTAATTCAGAAATGGAACGCAGGGGGAGAATTTGCAAGCGGAGCTTCAACCCCCCTGCCACGTCCTGCCACGAGCTGCGAGGGTATCTGATTTGCCAAGCTGTACAAGGGAGAGGGTGGCCGCTGGCCGGCGAGGGCAGTGTGATTGCCCGGTTACACTTTACCCTCCCCCCCAAAGCCTCCCATTCACTCCAGGGCAGGTAGGGTAGCCCTGGCATAGGGTCCCCAAGGCTTAAGCCCATTATGTTTGTTTGTTTACCGGTACCTCATGTGAAGATGGATTCATAACATTGGGTATGGGTTGTAGTTCATCCCGTTTACAAGTAATTCAATGATGTGTCGCATGGCCATCCTTTGCTATTTGCTCCTTGTATTCCCATGCCTAAAATTTGGTGGAAATCAGTTTTTTACTGTCAGCATGAATTGCGGTGCTCTCACGCGTTTTATGACTTGGTGACTACTTATGTACTTCCTTAGAACTATCGGCTCTGCCAGTACTGTGTCATCCTTCATGACTCAGTGACAGCTTCCTGTTGGCTGTGTCACCGGTCTCTCACTGACACGCTCTGTATAGCCGGTGCCCGGCTTAAGATCCCTGGCTTAGGTTCTAGTCAGGTTACATGCATCCGCCTCTCCCACCGCTGGTGTCCTTTGGCGTCCGCCTGTCCTTGTAATGCTATTCTCGTCTCCGTGTATAGATTGGTGTGTCTGTTCCGCTGCTTTCATCTCTGTCTACTCTACGGAGGGCATACAAGCTGATAGGTTATACGGTCCTTCATTTACTACCACTGCTTTTCAAATGCAACTTCCGCGAGGGCCTCCTGCCGGCTTTGTGAAACTAACCGATAAAAATGGTGTTCCATGGACGCGCGGGATGCGGAGCGTCATTGTTAGCAATGGCTGCGACTTTGTCTTACCACGAGACTTCAAGGTTCCTTCAGATTGGCTAGATGATCGCGCGCCAGCGGCCTTTGCTGCCGGAGAGGAGGATCCTTCCGCCATCGTGGAAGTAACCCCCCCCGGTCAATCCTCCAATTGTACGGTTCCTTCTCGTATTGTTCGACGCCTCTCCCCTGCAGTTGAGGATGTTCTGACGAAACTGTGTTGTGTACAGACACAGATCATTCGGTACGCAACAGAGCCGAAGCCTCCTACTGCCCGCTTCAGCGAAGATGATGACTTTTCTGAGGGTACTGATGATGATGATGACTTGAAGAGTGCCACGAGTGCTGACTTCGGTGGAGTGACTCCGTCGGCTGCTGCTACTCGAGTATTTGAGACTTCTACAGTTTCGCCGGTTTATGAGCCTGCTCCTCAGTATGCGCCTCCGCTTGAGTCGTCGCCTGAGTTTAAGCCCGAGCCTTCGTCTGCTCCTCCGCTTGTGCCTCCTCCACTGGTTCACCCGGATGTGGCCAAGCCGACTTTGATGAGGAGCTCTGCTTCTTTCACCTCTGCATCTGTTCCCATGGAGCGTGGCCTCCCTGGCTACCATACTCGTTCTCGTGAAGCTGCTGCTTCTTCTGCCCGCACATCTGGTGCTGGTCCTTCGCAGGAGCCCCCTCCGCCTCCGCCGGTGGAGCTTCCACCGGCCCCTCGCCCTCCTCCTGCTTTGCATTCGCTGTCATGCGAGTCTTGGGAGCATCTGCTCACTGGAGGACCTCCTCCGAATCTGCAGCTGAAGCACTTCCGTCTGATCAACCAAGCTCGACGTGATGGTGAGTCCATGAACCGCACTATGTACGGTCGGATGGACATGCAAGCTACTATGGCTAATGTGAGTGTAAAGCTGAAGCATCGCCGGGTGATGGCATTCTCTGAGCTGGGTTTACAGTGTCGATCCTTTCTTGGACCGGTCACTTCCGGGATCAGATATCCCCCTGATAATGGTGTCTCCTTTGATGGCGTGAGGCGTAGGGATCATGAACGGCTAGGTTACCAGTTTGTGAAAGTACCCATCCCTTTGTGTCCGGTTAACCCTGATTTTGAGTTGGTAGTGAGTGTTGCGAGGTCCCTGCCTGAGATTAGGACCTTAGATGACCAGCGCGCTTATGACGCTGGTCTTGCTGCTGAGTATTTTTTGGATATTCGTAAGTCTTTGGCTCCTCTGACCCCTGCTCCTGCTGCTGGATCTTCGGCCTCTCATGGTGAGTCTCGGGTGGATCCTGCACTGTTGGGTTTTAGTGCCTTGCCCCTGGACCGTCAGGAGTTCATGTGCTTAACCATGATGCTCGCGAACATGGAGGATGATATGGTCAAGGTATACCAGGACTTTGCCAAACCTCGGGATATCTTTATTGATATTCAGAAGAGGCAGTCCGATGCCCTTGCCTCTAGAGTCCCTCTCATGCGCGCCGAGCTTCTTGGTGCACACATGGGCCCTTCTGACCGCGTAGATGACTTCTTTCGCAAGGTTCGCGGTCTCTGCACTGACCTCCGCAGTGCTGGGCATCCGGTGACTCAGCGTCACGCCATGGAAACTATTGTTCAGGGTATCCGTCTGATCCGCTTTGAGTCGCTGCGGATCAAATATGGTACGTTGTTAGCTAACAGGCAGCCTGTTGAGTACTGGTCTTGTATTGAGGATTATAGGTCTCTCGACATCTTGAACATAGCTCTCCCCAAGTCCGACTCCAGGCATCCTGGTTGGTCCCGGGACGCTCCCCAGGTTCCTGCCAATGCTGCATTTCAGCGTGGGCAGGGATCTGGTTCTCAGGGTTCCGGTTCCCTCAAGAGACGTCTGGATTGCACTTGGGGCCCATGCCCCACCAAAACGACCCACTCGGAGGATCGCTGTTTTACGAAGCACCCGCATCTGCGAAGGACCAGGCCTGGTGTACCGGTTACTGCTCCAGTGCCCATTGCCTTGGCCCTTCCGGGTGCGCTTACTCCTAAGCAGCTGTCCTCCCTGCAGGCCCAGATTGATGGGTTTGCTATGGCCAAGAAATAGGAGGTAAGCTCTGTCCTATTCTCCTGCACTTCGAAGTTTTCAAATGTCTGTAGCCCGAGCCTGTCTGAGGGTATCTGGCATGTTGATTCTGGAGCTGGGATGTCAATCACAGGTGATCTGTCTCTGTTCACTGTGTATCATGCTTCTGAGGATGGGCCAGCAGTTAAATTTGGTGATGGAGTGGTTCAACGGTCGGTGGGTCAGGGGTCCATTGTGTTATGTAGTGATTGGTTACCAACATCAATCACTTTAACTGATGTTCTCTACATCCCTCACTGTCCGGTGAACCTCCTGTCAGTAAATGCTGTGGCTCATGCTCACAACTGCAAGATTTCTTTCAATAGTCTTAGTTGTACTGCCACTCAGGGCTCTTCTGTCCTCTGGTCCTTCCCTGCCTCCAGTGATGGTGTGTAAAAATTGACCTGTAGGCCTTGTCACACCCCTCGTGGCCGTTTGTTGAGTGCTGTACATTATCCAGTTTTTGCACTTGATGTTGATGAGGATGGTGGAGTTGTTATCCCTACCACTCCTGAATGGTTGTGGCATAGGCGGCTGGGTCACCCTGGCTATGACGCCATGCACAACCTTGTCAGGAAGGGTTTGGTTAAAAACTTACCCCTCACTCTCAAACAGGTGAAAAGACTGTCTAAGATCCCATGTGATGCTTGTCAAAAGGCTAAGGCAAAACGTCTCCCTTTTCCTAAAGAAAGCCAAACTAAGATCCGTGCACCTTTACAACGCCTTCACTTGGACATCATGGGACCATTTCATATTAGGGGCTTGCGTTGGGAGTTTTATGTTCTGTGTCTCACAGACCAATACTCTGGCTATGCTGAAGTATTGTGTTTGAGGACCAAGGATGAAGCTCCCTTAGCAGTTCAAACTACAATCCTCACGTGGATGACTCAGCTGCATGGTTTTGTTTTCAAGTGTCTCAGATCTGACAGGGCTAAGGAATTTCTAGTACAGTGGTTCGAGGATTGGTTAGAATCGGTTGGTGCTGTGCATGAATTATCTATGGCATACACTGCTCAGCAGAATGCAACTGTGTAACGGTACAATGGGGTCTTGCAGAACATAGCTAGGAGTATCCATTTGGAGTCTAAGCTTACTAAGTCTTTCTGGCCCTATGCCTTCCTAGCTGCTTGTTACCTACGTAACCGGCTGCCCAATCAGGGTGACAAGACTCCTTATGAGTTGTTCTTTGGGGTTCTACCTGATGTGTCGTTGTTGCGTGTGTTTGGTTGCCCTTGCTATATTACCTTAGTCAATGGGAAGAAACGCAACAAGCTAGACGAAAGGGCGTTATCTGGTAGACTGGTTGGGTATTCTCTGGTGAGTAAGGGTTATTTTGTTTGGGTTCCTAAGTTGCGCCAGGTAGTAGAGAGTCGTGATGTACTCTTCTATGAACAGTTTAGCTATAACTGTATTCCTGGGCTATCTCCCTTTGATGGGTCTCCGTATGTCTCTCGCATCCCTGCCGCTATCAACGGACACATGCCTGAGTCTGCGGTTAATTTCTTAGACCCTTTGCTAACCCCAATTGTCGACCGCTGCCCTGGTCATGGATGACCTTGCGTCCCAGGTCAGGGGCTGATGGTGCTGCATTGCGTGTGAAGGCACTGGGCGGGCGGGATTCCGATGTCCTTTCAAATAAGATTTTACCCGAATCTCAGGGGGTCGCCAGGCCCTCCTCTGCGCCTCGTTTCGTCGGCGAAGCTCTAGGATTAGGACAGCCTCAGATCATAGTGGAGCCTGATATTGGTCCATTGTCCACTAGTTGCCACCCCCCGTCCACCTGTTCGGATGGCTCGCGGGCGCTGCTGATCCCTTCGCCTCCTGCTGTCCCTGGTGGTTTACACCGGACAAGGCATTGTGACGATGTGGCCGTCACCGAGAGTGTGAGTGATGATCTTGAACACTGGTCCGGGTCTGATACTGCGTATGGCTGGGGTGTTCCGGTCGACCCAGGCTTCGATGTAATAGAGGCAAAGAATGCCGGCCTTGTTCAACCAGGCATTAGTGCTGCGCTGGGGGCTTTACTACCGGTTACTGCTGATACTGCTGATATCCCCGCTGCTCATGTACAAGTACACTGCTTGTACGTGGGGGCATACATTTCCACCTCCACTGAACTAACCTTTAAAGCTGCCATGCTTCCTACCAACCCTGACAGGGATCAATGGCTGCTTGCTATGAAGGATGAGATGGCGTCCCTACATGCCCATGGTACTTGGGCACTCACTCCACAGCCTCCTAAGCAGAGGATCCTGTCTGGCAGGTGGTTATTTGTGAAGAAGGTTGGGGTTGATGGTTCTGTGCGCTTCAAGGCACGTTTTGTGGTCCGTGGTTTTCTGCAGCGTCCTGGGCTGGACTTTCATGACGTATATGCCCCCGTTTCCTCTAAAGCAGGTCTGAGGGTGCTCCTAGCTGCCATCACTCATACAATTCTGTGATGAGGCCCGCATGGATCCTGATTACAAATTTGTCTATGATGGAGCACAACTTTCTACATAGTTATCTTTTATCTACTTGGGATCCCTCTTTGTGGATGGTGACTCAAGCAATCGTGCAAAAGCTGCTTTTTCTAGGATGCTCACTAAGGCCCAAAAGGCACACCACATGCTTCGTAGGCGATGCCATACTATGGAGATATACAATATTGATATTCTCACCCACCTGTTTGATTCTCTTGTACAACCTATCCTGAATTTTGGCTGTGAGGTGTGGGCTCCTTCTATTCTGAACAACACACTTATCTCAAATGACCATGCTTGTGAGAAATGGCATAGAGGTATACTTAAACAAATGTTGGGTGTTTGCCAATCTACTACATCTAATATTATCATGGAAGAGCTGGGTAGAACCCCGTTGTGTTTTGCTTGGCTTAAACAAGCTTTGCGCTTCTGGAACAAGACCATACATAAAGAACCTGAGGATCTCATTAGAATGGCTCTTGAGGAATCTTTTGACTCCAACACTGGCTGGGTTCATGACTTGCGTTGTGCTCTCCACAAGCTAGGATCCAGTAAAAACATCAACATTTTGGAGGCTGTCGATGTCGAAGGTATTATGTCTGAAGTTTTTTAGTCATGGAGGTTTAAGTACCCAAGTGACACCAATGCAGTTAGAGACATCCCTGATGAGAGAAGGGTTGGCTTTAAACGCCTCCGATACCAAAAATGGTTCGCAGCCAACAGCAATGATGAGAATGGCTTGATTCCCTTTACATCCGCCTTACATAAGCAGGATCAGATTCGTTCTATAGCACAGTTTAGAATGGGTTCCCATTGGCTGAACACAGAAAGAATGAGGGTGGTGGATAGAGCACACATCCCTCGCTCAATGAGACACTGTCAAATGTGTGGGTTCCAAAAAACTGAGGATGAAATGCATATGTTTGAGTGCCCTTTTTATAATGATATTCGCCTCCGCTACCAGAATCTGTTTACAGATATTTATAGGCATGTCCATGAGGATACCGACTTAACCGTATGGAATGTGGAATTCTGCGATTCCACATTCAGAACCTTTATGAATGGAAATGGCACTAAGTCTTTTTGGAGCAACCTAGCCGACTATCTTTCTACTTGTAGAAGAGCAAGACAGGAAGCCCTGGACTGCTTAGTGGCACCGTAATTTATTATCCCTTTTTTTCTTCTTGAGACTTCTCATTTGTTAGCTTCTTACCTCCGCCACTGTAAGTGGTTGAGATCTGGGTCCTGCTCTAAGGGGTTTAATACCTACGCCACCAAAACGGTGGTTGGGAGTTTGGTTTGTTTGTCCTCGACACACCCCTGATGTAATGGGGTTTTTTGCTTTGTGGGTGCTTTTTCTTTTTGTTTAAAGCACAGAGTCTCATACACCCTCGCGGTGTCAAGTAGACTTTAACATGTAATGTAATGTAATGTAATGTAATAGAAAAATGTTTGTTCGGCAGCTGGACATCAAGACTGCATTTCTGAATGCTAAGCTAGAACCTGGTCTGGACCTGTACTGCCACCAGCCTGAGGGCTTTAAGGTACTTGGTCCTAACGGTGTTCCCCTTGTGTGCAAACTGATCAAGTCTCTTTATGGCTTGAAGCAGGCGCCCAGGGCTTGGAGTCGGGATGTCAAGCGGGTTTTGGTTGCACATGGGTTTACTATGTGCAAGGCAGAACCTGCTCTGTATTTTAGGAGGGATTCTATTGGTGGGTGGAGCTATGTCCTGACCTATGTTGATGATTTTATCTGTGCTTTTAGTGAGCTGGATAGGTATATTTTGCTGATCAAAGCTATGGAGAAAGCTGGCTGGGAGGTCAAAGAGATGGGTGTGCCGGTTCAGTTCCTCTCTTTGGACATGGCTGTTACACTTGACTCTGACGGCAGGTGTGTTCAAGTCAACCTTTCCCAGCACTCCTACATTGTTGATCTGGTTGAGCAGTTTGGTCTTACTGCTGCTGCCAAGCCCAAGTTTGGTGCTCCCATGGCCAAGTCCACCGTCACTGACCCCCCTGGAGACCCCCTGCCCTCTAATAGCCAGTACCTGTCTCTTGTGGGTGCTTTGCTATACCTGGCTACTTGCACCAGGCCTGATATTTCTTTTGCTGTGAGCTACCTGTCCAGGTTTTCTGCTCACCCTACCGTTCCCCTCTGGGGGGCAGCCAAGCGTTTGCTCTTGTATTTGAGATCACATTCCCACCTGGGCCTCACTTACACCCACAGCCCTGAGTTCTCTTTTACTGTCTTTAGTGACTCATCCTTTGCTGATGATGGGTCTGACAGGAGGTCTCAGACTGGCTTTGCTGTGCTTGCTGGGGGGTGCGTTGTGAACTGGATGAGCAAAAGGCAGCCTACTGTTGCCATTAGCTCTAGTGAGGCTGAGTATCAGGCCCTGTCTCATACAGCCCGGGAGGTGCAATGGTTGAAGAAGTTGAGGGTAGATCTGGGTCTGCCTTGTGACCTGGTTACCATTCAGGGTGACAACTTGGGGTCCTTGAGCTGGGCTAATGACTGGCAGCTGCTCCCTCGCAACAAGCACATTGATGTCATCCATCACTATATCAAGGAGCTGGTGGAGGATGAACAGCTAGATGTTGCCTATGTTAACACTAAGGACAACTGTGCTGACCCCTTCACCAAGCCCCTTGATCCTGCTGTGTTCTGGAGGTTTGTCCGAATGCTTGGAATGACCGCTTCTTCTTAGGGTCATTTTTTTCTCTGGTTACATTCGGTTTCTTTGGTTATCATTGTTTGGCATTAGGTTCCTATTCCCGGATCGGGTTTTCTATACCGTTGTTACCCATCTTTGATATTCGGTTTTCATCTTTTCCTACCTTGGCAATTTTTGGTTTTTGCCTTGTTTCATTCCTTCATATCACCCTTTGGGTTCCATTTGGAGTTCTCTCGTTTTTTCGGAGTTCTTTGATTTTTTTTTTAATTGTTACATATAGTTCTATGTCACCAGCGCCATAGTAGCATACCTTGAACATACATGGCATGGCAGAAGTCATACGCTTGGTGCAGTAACCCTTGTGTTTACAGTAGTTGTGTTTACAATTGTTGTGCATACCCTCATTGCACATACGCTTGTATTGCTTACTCTCATTGCGCGTACACCTGAAGTGCTGCCCCATGTAGTGCTTACAATCATTGCACACACACTTGTAGTTCTTACCCTCAGTGCGCGTACAATTGTAGTGCTGAACCTTGTAGTGCTTACCCTCAGTGCACATACACTTGTAGTGCTTACCCTCAGTGCGCGTACACTTGTAGTGCTTACCCTCAGTGCACATACACTTGTAGTGCTGACCCTTGTCGTGCTTACACTCATTGCACACACACGGAGCAAAGGCGCCAGCCTGTCGAAGGGCCAGGCGGGGAGATTCAAGGACTTAGGCGAATTTCGATTCCGCATTTCTACAAATTATGTCCAGTTGCGAGTTTGGAGGCTGCCGGTATCAGCTTGGATAACACTCCGGAGAGTGGACTTAGTGTGTGCAGCACGCCAATCTATAAATGCGGAGACGAGAATAATATTACAAAAGACAGTGGAACCATAAAGGGACACCAGCGGAGGAAAGGGGGGCGGTAGCCTGGAACCTGATCAGGGTACAGGTTAGACAGCGCGTGTCAGAAGAACCGATGACGCAAGCAACAGGAAGCTGACATAGTACTGTCAGGACCGATAGTTCTAAGGAAGTACATAAGTAGTCACCAAGTCATAAAACGCGTGAGAGCACCGCAATTCATGCTGACACTCCACCTATGACACAGGTGACATACAATACTACTTCTCCACCTATGGCACTGGTGACATAGAACTATATGTAACAGATTGAAAAAAAAAATCAAAGAACTCCGAAAAATCGAGAGAACTTCAAATGGAAACCCAAAGGTTTATAGGAAGGAATGAAACACGGCAAAAACCAAAATTTGCCAAGTTAGAAAAGGATGAAAACCGAATATCAAAGATGGGTAACAACGGTATAGAAAAACCGATCCGGGAATAGGAACCTAATGCCATACAATGATAACCAAAGAAACCGATGTAACAAAAAAAAAAATTACCCTAAGAAGAAGCGGTCATCCCAAGCATCCGCATAAACCTCCAGAACACAGCAGGATCAAGGGGCTTGGTGAAGGGGTCAGCACAGTTGTCCTTGGTGTTAACATAGGCAACATCTAGTGAACCGTCCTCCACCAGCTCCTTGATGTAGTGATGAATAACATCAATGTGCTTGCTGCGAGGGAGGAGCTGCCAGTCATTGGCCCATCTCAGAGACCCTATGTTGTCAACCTGAATGGTAACTAAATCACAAGGCAGACCCAGATCCACCCTCGACTTCTTCAACCATTGCACCTCCCTGGCAGCCTGAGACAGGGCCTGATACTCAGCCTCACAAGAGCTAATGGCAACTGTAGGCTGCCTCTTGCTCATCCAGTTCACTATGCACCCTCCAGCCAGGACAGCAAAGCCAGTCTGAGATCTCCTGTCAGACCCATCATCAGCAAAGGATGAGTCACTAAAGACAGTAAAAGAGAACTCAGGGCTGTGGGTGTAAGTGAGTCCCAGGTGGGAATGTGACCTCAAATACAAAAGCAAACGCTTGGCTGCCCCCCACAGGGGGACGGTAGGGTGAGCAGAAAACCTGGAAAGGTAGCTCACAGCAAAGGCAATATCAGGCCTGGTGCAAGTAGCCAGGTATAGCAAAGCACCAACAAGAGAGAGGTACTGGCTATTAGAGGGCAGGGGGTCTCCAGGGGGGTCAGTGACGGTGGACTTGGCCATAGGAGCACCAAACCTGGGCTTGGCAGCAGCAGTCAGACCAAACTGCTCCACCAGATCAACAATGTAGGAGTACTGGGAGAGGTTGATCTGAACACACCTGCCGTCAGAGTCAAGTGTACAAGCCATGTCCAAGGAGAGGAACTGAACCGGCACACCCATCTCTTTGACCTCCCATCCAGCTTTCTCCATAGCCTTGATCAGCAAAACATACCTATCCAGCTCACTAAAAGCACAGATAAAATCATCAACATAGGTTAGTACATATAGCTCCACCCACCATTAGAATCCCTCCTAAAATACAGAGCAGGTTCCGCCTTGCACATAATAAAACCATGTGCAACCAAAACCCGCTTGACATCCATACTCCAAGCCCTGGGCGCCTGTTTCAAACCATAAAGGGAATTGATCAGCTTGCACACAAGGGGAACACCGTTAGGACCAAGTACCTTAAAGCCCTCAGGCTGGTGGCAGTACAGGTCCAGACCAGGTCCAAGGGGAGCATTCAGAAATGCAGTCTTGATGTCCAGCTGCCGAACGAACATCTTCCTATGAGTGATGGCAGCCAGGAGCACCCTCAGACCTGCTTTAGAAGAAACGGGGGCATATACATCATGAAAATCCAACCCAGGACGCTGCAGAAAACCACGAACCACAAAACGTGCCTTGAAGCGAATAGAACCATCAACCCCAACCTTCTTCACAAATAACCACCTGCCAGACAGGACCCTCTGTTTAGGAGGCAGTGGAGTGAGCGCCCAAGTGCCATGGGCATGTAGGGACGCCATCTCATCCTTCATAGCAAGGAGCCATTGATCCCTGTCAGGGTTGGTGGGAAGCATGGCAGCTTTGAAGGTCAGTTCAGTGGAAGTGGAAATGTATGCTCCCACGTACAAGCAGTGTACTTGTACATGAGCAGCGGGGATATCAGCAGTATCAGCAGTAACCGGTAGTGTAGCCCCCAGTGCAGAACTACTGCCTGGTTGAGCAGGGCCGGCCTTATTTGCCTCTATATCAACGAAGCCTGGGTCGACCGGAACACCCCAGCCATACGCAGTATCGGAACCCGACCAGTGTTCCAGATCATCACTTGCACTATCGGCAACGGCTACATCATCACATGGGCTTGACCCGAGTAATCCACCAGGGACGACAGGAGGCGTCTGAATGAACGACACCCGCGAGCCATCCGAGGTGGTCGGAGGTTGGCGACTATTAGTCAATGGACCTGATCCAGGTACCACTATGATCGAAGGCTGTCGTAATCCTAAATCTTCACCGACGAAATGTGGCGCAGAGGAGGGCCTGGCGACCCCCTGCGATTCGGCTAAGATTTTATCTGAAAGAACTGCAGAATCTCGCCCGCCCAGTGCCTTCACACACAATACAGCACCATCAGCCCCTGGCCTGGGACGCAAGGTCATCCCATGATCAGGGCAGCGGTCGACAATTGGGGTTAGCAAAGGGTCAAGGGAATAAACCGTAGGCACAGGCATATGTCCGTTGATAGCGGCAGGGATGCGAGAGACATACGGCGACCCGTCATAGGGAGATAGCCCAGGAATACAGTTATGATCAAACTGCTCATAGGAGAGTACATCACGACTCTCTACTACCTGGCGCAACTTAGGAACCCAAACAAAATAACCCTTACTCACCAGGGAATACCCAACCAGTCTACCAGATAACGCCCTTTCGTCCAGCTTGTTGCGCTTCTTCCCATTGACTAACGTAACGTAGCAAGGGCATCCGAACACGCGCAACATCGACACATCAGGCTGAACCCCAAAGAAAAGCTCATGAGGAGTCTTATCTCCCTGATTGGGCAAGCGATTACGAAGGTAACACGCAGCTAGGAAGGCATAGGGCCAGAAAGACTTAGTTAGCTTAGACTCCAGGTGGATGCTCCTAGCTATAGACTGTAAGACCCCATTGTACCTCTCCACAGTTGCATTCTGCTGTGCAGTGTATGCCAAAGATAACTCATGCACTGCCCCAACCGATATCAGCCAATCCTCAAACCACTTTACTATAAACTCCTTAGCCCTGTCAGACCTCAGGCACTTAAAGGCAAACCCGTGCAGCTGATTCATCCATCTGAGGATTACATTACATTACATTACATTACATTACATTACATTACATTACATTACATTACATGTTAAAGTCTACTTGACACCGCGAGGATGATAGTCTGAACTGCTAAGGGAGCTTCATCCCTGGTCCTCAAGCACAACACTTCAGCATAGCCAGAGTGTTTTTCTGTGAGGCACAGAATATAAAACTCCCCACGCAGACCTCTAATATGAACTGGCCCCATGATGTCCAAGTGAAGGCGTTGGAGAGGTGCATTGATCGGAGTAGTGCTTGTTTTAGGAAAAGGGAGACGTTTGCCCTTAGCCTTTTGACAAGCATCACAAGGGATCTTAGCCAGTTTTTGGACCTGGTTGAGTGAGAGGGGTAAGTTCTTAACCATACCCTTCTTGACAAGTCTGTGCATGGCATCATAGCCGGGGTGACCCAGCCGCCTATGCCACAGCCATTCAGGAGTGGTAGGGATAACAACTCCACCGTCCTCATCAACATCAAGTGCAAAAGCTGGGTAATTGTCAGCACCAAACGAACAGCCACTGGTGGTGTAACAAGGCCTACATGCAAACTTGTAAACACCATCACTGGAGGCAGGGAAGGACCAGAGAATAGAAGAGCCCTGAGTGGCAGTGCAACTAATACTATCAAAAGAAATCTTGCAGTGGAGAGAATGAGCCACAGCATTTACTGACAGGAGGTTCACCGGACAGTGAGGTATGTAGAGAACATTAGTTAGAATGATTGGTGTTGGTAACCAATCACTACATAACTCAATGGATCCCTTACCTACTGCCCGTTGAACCACACCATCACCAAATCGAACTGATGGCAGATTCAGTGGAACATCAAACACAGTGAACAAAGATCTATCACCTGTGATGGACATTCCAGCTCCAGAATCCACATGCCAGACACCCTCCGACAGGCTCGGACTACACACATTTGAGAACCTAGAGGTGCAGGAGAATAGGACAGGGCTTACCTGCTACTTCTGCATAGCAAACCCATCAATTTGAGCCTGCAAGGAAGACAATTGCTTTGGAGTAAGGTGACATGGAAGGGCCAGGTTAGCAGGCAACGGTGAAGGAAGCGTTGGTTCTGCACGACCAGGGACCCTTCGCAGGGCAGGGAACTTCGTCCAGCAACGGTCCTCCGAGTGACCATCCTTGTGGGTGCATTCCAGGCGCCTCTTGTTCGACCCAGAACCACCACCAGTCTTCTGCCGCCGCTGAAATACAGCATTAGCAGGAAACTGAGGAGCGGTCCGGGACCAACCAGGATGCCTGGAATCCGACTGAGGGAGCGCTATATTTAGAATATCTAGCTGCCTATATTCCTCTAGACAGGACCAGTACTCAACAGGTTGCTGGTTGTATATCAGGATACCATACTTAATCCGCAGCGTTTCGAACCGGGGCAGACTAGCACCTTGAACTATAATGCCCATGGCGTGACGCTGAGTCTGCGGAAACCCAGCACTGCGCAGGTCAGTGCACATACCGCGAACCCGACGAAAGAAAGCGTCAACGTGCTCATGAGTGCCCATGACCGAAGCATGATACTCCTTCAGCAAGAGAGGGACACGCGAGGCAAGGGCATCGGACTGCTGCCTCCGGATATGCAAAAAGATATCCCGAGGTGAAGCAAAGTCCCTATACACCTTGACTAGGGCATCCGTCATGTTGGCAAGCATCATGGATAAGATCATGAACTCTTGGCGGGGTAGGGTAAGCGCACTGAAACCCAAAAGTGCAGGATCGACACTAGACTCACCATGAGAGGCCGAAGTTCCAGCAGCAGGAGGAGCACACCGAGGAGCTAAAGACTCACGAATCGCCAGAAAATACTCAGCAGCAAGACCAGCGTCATAAGCGCGCTGGTCATCTAAGTTCCTGATGAGATCTAGGGAACGCGCAACACGCACAATGAGCTCGAAATCAGGACGAACAGGACAGAAAGGGAGTGGCACCTTAACAAACTGGTAACCTCGCAGGTCACTGTTCCTACGCCCAACCCCTCCAGAGGTCACACCATTAGCAGGAGGGTAGTTAATCCCTGGCATAACAGGTCCCAGAAAAGCCCGACACTCTAGACCTAGCTCAGAATAAGCTATCACACGCCTAGGCCTAGGGCGACCCCTGCTATCAACCATAGCCTGAGTGGCAGTCATATCCAGCCTACCGTACAGAGTGCGGTCCAAGGATTCCCCAGCATGTTGAGCTTGGCGGATAAGACGGCAGTCCTGCAGGGATAGACGCAGAGGATGTCCGCCATCGAGCAGATGCTCCCAGGAGTCGCATGACAGCGAAGGAGGCACATATGGCGGAGGGCCAGGAGCAGGGGGCTGCTCCACAGGCGGAGGCGGGGGTGGAGGGGGCTCCTGCGAAGGGCCAGCAAAGGATGCGCGGCCAGCAGCAGCAGCAGAAGCCTCTCGAGCACGAGTATTGTAGCCAGACAGACCTCGGTCCGGAGGCAAGGTGAAAGACGCAGACTTCTGCATCAAAGACGGCCTGGCCACCTCCGGGTGGACAGGTGGAAGGGGCGCAAGCAGAGGCGCAGAGACTGGATCAGGCTTAAACTCCGGGGAAGGCGCAAGAGCAGGTGCCGACAGAGGCTCATACACAGGAGAGACGGTAGAATTGAACACTCGAGTAGCAGTGGAAGGAGTGACTCCACCGAAGTCACCACTCATAGCACTCTGCAGATCTTCATCACCATCATCAGAGTCATCAGCATAGCCATCTGCACGGCGATGACGAGCAAGTTCTTGATAGTCGTAGTCAAAACGGGCATCAGGAGGAGGAGGCGCCCTTGCGTACTGGATAATCTGAGTGGAAGCACAGCAGAGTCGCATCAGAACGTCCTCAATCTCAGGAGAGAGACGTCGGACAGTAGCAGAAGGAGCCGTAAAGGTGGAGGATTGATTGGGGGGGGTTACTTCCACGATGGCGGAAGGACTCTCACGACCGCTAGCAGAGGCAGCTGGTGCACAGACGTCTAGCCAATCATCAAGAGGACCCGGGTCCTCCTTAGGAAGGACACGGTCGCAGCCATTGCTGATAATGACACTGCGCATCCCGCGCGTCCAAGATTCTCCATTCTTGTCGTGGAGTTTCTCAAAATTAGCGGGAGGCCCTCGCGGAAGTTGCATCTCAAAGCAGTGGTAGTAAATGAGGGACCGTATAACCTATCAGCTTGGATAACACTCCGGAAAGTGGACTTAGTGTGTGCAGCACGCCAATCTATAAATGCGGAGACGAGAATAATATTACAAAAGACAGTGGAACCATAAAGGGACACCAGCGGAGGAAAGGGGGGCGGTAGCCTGGAACCTGATCAGGGTACAGGTTAGACAGCGCGTGTCAGAAGAACCGATGACGCAAGCAACAGGAAGCTGACATAGTACTGTCAGGACCGATAGTTCTAAGGAAGTACATAAGTAGTCACCAAGTCATAAAACGCGTGAGAGCACCGCAATTCATGCTGACAGCCGGCTGCCAAGGGGGTGTCCATGAAAATGGCTGCTGAAGCCTAACTCGCTGTAAGAATCTACAAGCCTCGTTCCCAGCCTCGTTTCGGATGACGCGCCCCTAGTTCTCTGCCTCAAACGATGATTCGGGAGCCTCGTTTGTAACGGTGCCGCACAAAGCCTAGTAGCTCTCAGTCTAATTCAGAAATGGAACGCAGGGGGAGAATTTGCAAGCGGAGCTTCAACCCCCCTGCCACGTCCTGCCACGAGCTGCGAGGGTATCTGATTTGCCAAGCTGTACAAGGGAGAGGGTGGCCGCTGGCCGGCGAGGGCAGTGTTATTGCCCGGTTACACTTTACCCTCCCCCCCAAAGCCTCCCATTCACTCCAGGGCAGGTAGGGTAGCCCTGGCATAGGGTCCCCAAAGCTTAAGCCCATTATGTTTGTTTGTTTACCGGTACCTCATGTGAAGATGGATTCATAACATTGGGTATGGGTTGTAGTTCATCCCGTTTACAAGTAATTCAATGATGTGTCGCATGGCCATCCTTTGCTATTTGCTCCTTGTATTCCCATGCCTAAAATCTGGTGGAAATCAGTTTTTTACTGTCAGCATGAATTGCGGTGCTCTCACGCGTTTTATGACTTGGTGACTACTTATGTACTTCCTTAGAACTATCGGCTCTGCCAGTACTGTGTCATCCTTCATGACTCAGTGACAGCTTCCTGTTGGCTGTGTCACCGGTCTCTCACTGACACGCTCTGTATAGCCGGTGCCCGGCTTAAGATCCCTGGCTTAGGTTCTAGTCAGGTTACAGGCATCCGCCTCTCCCACCGCTGGTGTCCTTTGGCGTCCGCCTGTCCTTGTAATGCTATTCTCGTCTCCGTGTATAGATTGGTGCGTCTGTTCCGCTGCTTTCATCTCTGTCTACTCTACGGAGGGCATACAAGCTGATATTTACATTCCACCCACACACATGTAGGCTGAAACTGTTAACCATAAAAGAGAATGGACCAAGTTCCAAGCTATCAGCATGAATAGAGGTGCTCTCGCTTGTTTTATGTCTTGGTGACTCCTTGTGTACTCCCTTAGAACTATCGGTCCTGACAGTACTATGTCAGCTTCCTGTTGACGCGCTGTCTAGCCTGTACCCTGATCAGGTTCCAGGCTACCGCCCCCTTTCCTCCACTGGTGCCCCTTAATGGGTCTCCTGTGCTTGTAACTTATTCTCGTCTCCGCATTTATAGATTGGCGTGCTGCACACACAAAGTCCACTCTCCGGAGTGTTATCCAAGCTGATAGGTTATACGGCCCTTCATTTACTACCACTGCTTTGCGATGCAACTTCCGCGAGGACCTCCCGCCATTTTGAGAAACTCCATGACATGGATGGTCTTTCCTGGACGCGCGGGATGCGCAGTATCATTCTCAACGATGGCTGCGACCAATCCTTCCAACGGAGGAACGGCTCCTCTTGATGATTGGCTAGACGTTTGTGCACCAGCTGCCTCTGCTAGCGGTCATGAGAGTCCTTCCGCCATCGTGGAAGTAACCCCCCCCGGTCATTCCTCCATCTTCTCTTCCTTTTCCTCCCCTGCCGTCTGTCGCCTCCTCCCGTCTGTCGTAGATGACTGTGACGTGCAGACTCAAGTCGGCGACTAGCCTGGACATCGGTGGAGATACCCCGTCTTCGTCTGCTCGCGTCCTTGACGTCGCTAACCTTTCTCCGGTGTTTGAGGCTCTGCCTGCATACCGGAGGTGCCGCGCTGCCTATTTGAGCCCCTCTGCGCGTTTCGCGAAGTTTTTTCAACCCCCTGTGGGCGCAGCGCGCAGTTTTTGTGCTTTTTGCACTAAAAAGCGCTGCCCAATCTGACGTTTGTGCGCTTCAAGCGCTGACCAATTTGGCAAAAAATAGTACCCTGGTGTTTACCTCTTCCTTATTTGGTTCGCAACAATATAAGTGAATCATGTAAAGTTACCACTGTTCTTTAAAAAAATCCACGAACGCTTATATGAATGCTAACCGGTATAAGAATGCTTTGCTTTTAATTGTTTGTGTTACTGCCGAAGACGGTGAGCAGCCAAATTGCTGGCTGGAGCCTTGTAACCAAGTGCAAGTTTCACCTCCCATGGCAATAAACGTACTACGGTACTACCTATGTGCAGTTATTTACTCTGTCCGCAAACGTTGAGAAGCCTGAAGGACAGACCATGTAAGCAAAACCCAAATCATATTATCGTGAAATGATTAGATTGTCGAAGATGGCGACCAGCCGTATCAGGCTGGAGCCACATTACCCAAGTTCGGTTTTTTTCGTTTCAGAGTCGTTTGGCCGTTTGGACCGGCTACGGTATTTTCCTATGGGGTCGGAGAAGGCCTTCATACGTGGAAGGGCTGCCTAGCTGCTACGGCAGATACACATTTCCAGGCGCATGACCGCATGCCGCGAGCTGCCGATACAAAAACTCGCGACCTGGGGTGAGGTCAGGTGGGTTGGAAAAGCTAGCCAGAGACCATCGAGAGGGTGCGAACATATTGTATTGCACAATTGTGGAAATCTTTGGATGTGCTTCGCCTCGCCTCGAGATGAAACAGGCGTCGAGGCGCAGCTGGTGGGGTCGCAGCCTGGTTGTAGCCGAGTAGCTCAATGTAGCTAGCAGCTTCTGCAAATGTAGCCGAATTCTGCAGGCGGGCGCGCCTCAAGACGCATGCACATGCGGAAGAATGTTGTTTCTTGGAAGTTGTTCCCTACCTAGGAACTCCTCCATCACTCGCACGCGGGCCTCTACTATTGCGCCTAGCATATTCTCCCGCCCCTCTGCTCGCGTTCAAACTAAAACGCTTGCAACGCATCCTCAACCTCCCAGCCTCCCCATCCTCCGTCTCTACTCTCTGACATTTCGATCACTTGCGCCATCACCACCAGCTTTCTTACACTCGCGAGCGATTCAAGCTGGTCGATTTATTTCCCTTGCTATCTCTCTCCCTTGCTCTTCACCCCCCCCCCCCCCCCCCCCCCCCCCCCTCCCCCCCCACCCGCCCTTCCTCCCCACCGCTCCCCTCAGCCATCCCCCCAACCCCGGCCTGGTTCCAAATCCACTGGAGATACCCCTCCAAGCATCCCACCCACGTACGTGCCTTATATTTCTGCTTCGCGCTCTATCCACCACCCCACCCACACCCTCACGATCTCGGCAACTTCACCCGTCATATCTGCGCTCGCCCGCCAAGCCTCACGAATACTGCATCGAGCGAGCCTATCGAGTGAACCTGGACCCTCGATCCGGCCAACGCGTATCAATACATCGCTTTGAAGGCAGGTTGGTGCAATCGGAAAGGCGTTCGTACACAAGCACGTAGAGGTCTGACAAAACCGACTGAAGACCTCCTCAACCTGGCACCTGGGTGAGTCTGGCGTGAGTTGATACATGCCAGTCTGGGTTGGTTTGGGTTGGGTTGAGTTGGAGGGGGGCAGAGGGGTGGAGCGGGAGGGGAGTGTGTGTGGAGGGGGAGGGGGAGGAGTGGTTGGGTTGGAGTTGGAAGGGGAAGGGAAGGGGGGAAGATACTTAGAGCCAGAGTGTGAGTGGGGGGGAGGGCGGTATACATTCTTGTAAATGATGACGATGGCATTTCACTTTCCTAACAGGGATAGGGGGGTTGAGTTTGAAGTCCTGTCTGAAGTGTTAGTTAAAATGAGGGTGGGCTGGAGTAGTGATCAATACAGTGTGGGGTATCAGTTAACATTCTGTTGAGATTGAAGTCCTGTCTGAAGTGTTAGTTAAAATGAGGGTGGGCTGGAGCAGTGATCAATACAGTGTGGGGTATCAGTTAACATTCTGTTGAGTTTGAAGTCCTGTCTGAAGTGTTAGTTAAAATGAGGGTGGGCTGGAGTAGTGATCAATAAAATAAATAAAATAAAATAAATAAAGTGTGGTTAGGGGTAGCGGTATCAGTTGACATTCTGTTTGGGGCACGCACACACCAGTATCCAACCTCCACAGCAACCACAATAACCACTATAACTTTGTAAGTATCAAACCTCTATACCCACAACAACAACAACAACAATAACAACAACGCAAACTAGTGTGTCTGGAAGCTGACAGAATCCACTGTCAAGAACTGTTAATATCTTGGGGCTTAGGCCAGCGGCTGGCTCAGGGAGCTGTGTAGAAGCTGCTGCTCGTAGCTGAAGAGAAGAACTATGCTACTTGCCCTAAACCAGCATAACCTTACCCTTGCAGGAACCTCCCGCATGAAATTCTCCCACCACAAACCAGCTTGCATGTAACCACCACCAGCCACCACGAATCAGCTTGCATTAAGCCACCACCAACCACCACAAACCAGCTTGCATTAAACCACCACCATCCACCACAAACCAGCTTGCATTAAACCACCACCCACCACAAATCAGCTTGCATTAACCCACCACCAACCACCACCAACCACAGCAAATCAGCTTGCATTAAACCACCAACAACCACCACCAACCAGCTCGCACTGTACCACCACCAACCACCACAAATCAGCTTGCATTAACCCACCACCAACCACCACCAACTACCACAAATAAGATTGAATTAAACCACCACAGCAAAACTTCACATAACACCACACAAATCAACTTGACCTTAGCAACCATGGTTAGACTTCACATAACACACCATAAATCAACTTGACCTAACACCACCCATCTCAACTTTACCTTCACCACCATGGTTAGACTTTACATTACACACCATAAATCAACTTGACCACCAACTTGACCACAAATCAACTTACCCACCACAGCTAAAATTCATATAACCCACCACAAATCAACTTGACCTTAGCAACCATGGCTTGACTTGACATAACACACCACAAATCAACTTGACCTAACACCACCCATCTCAACTTGACCTTAGCAACCATGGCTTGACTTGACATAACCCACCACAAATCAACTTGACCTAACACCACCCATCTCAACTTGACCTTAGCAACCATGGCTTGACTTGACATGCCTCACCACAAATCAACTTGACCTAACACCACCCATCTCAACTTGACCTTAGCAACCATGGCTTGACTTGACATAACACACCACAAATCAACTTGACCTTACACCACCCATCTCAACTTGACCTTAGCAACCATGGCTTGACTTGACATAACACACCACAAATCAACTTGACCTTACACCACCCATCTCAACTTGACCTTAGCAACCATGGCTTGACTTGACATGTCTCACCACAAATCAACTTGACCTAACACCACCCATCTCAACTTTACCTTAGCAACCATGGATTGACTTGACATAACACACCACAAATCAACTTGACCACCAACTTGACCACAAGTCAAATTAATCACCACAGCTAAACTTTATATATCACCACACAAATCAACTTTAGCTAACACCGATCATCCCAGCATGAACTGAACATTCATGGTTTGACTTGACATAACACACCACAAGTCAACTTGACCTAACACCAACCATCTCAAATTAACCTTAGCCACCTTGGCTTGACTTGACATGCCTGGCCACAAATCAACTTGAGCTAACATCACCCACCCACCCACCCATCTCAACTTTAGCTAACATCACCCACCCACCCACCCATCTCAACTTGACCTAACACTACCCACCCACCCACCCATCTCAACTTGACCTAACATCACCCACCCACCCACTCACCCATCTCAACTTGACCTAACACATCCCACCCACCCACCCATCCTCAACTTAGCTACATCACCCCACCCACCCCTCACCCATCTCAACTTGAAACCTAACACGTACCTACCCACCCACCCACCCCATTTCAACTTGACCTAACAATCACCCACGCCACCGCACCGCACCCATCTCAACTTGACCTAACATCGACCACCACCACCCACTCACCCATCGCAACTGACCTAACACTACCCCTACCCCACCCACCCCATCTCAACTGACCTAACATCACCCACCCACCCACCTCACCCCTGTCAACTTGACCTAACACTAACCCACCCACCCACCCATCTCAACTTGACCTAACATCACCCACCCACCCACTCACCCATCGCAACGTGAACCTAACCTACTCCCACCCACCCACCCATGTCAACTTGAAGCCTGAACATCAACCCACCCACCCACCCACCCATCTTCAAACTTGACCTAACATCACCCACCCACCCACTCACCCATCTCAACTTGACCTAACACTACCCACCACCCACCCATTTCACACCTTGACCTAACATCACATCTACACACCACACACTCACCCATCTCAACTTGGACCTACCCTACCCACCCACCCCCCATCTCAACTACTTGACCTAACATCCACCCACCACCCACTCACCCATCTCAACTGTGACCTATCCACTATTACACTACACCCCACCCACCCATTTCAAACTTGACCTAAACTCACCCACCACCCACTCACTCCATCTCAACTTTAACCTAAACTACCACCCACCCCACCCCATTTTCAACGTGACCTAACCCACCCACCCACCCACCCACCCGCCTCAACTTGACCTAACACCACCCACCCACCCACCCCCCCCCCACCTCAAACTTGACCCTAACCCAACCCACCCAACCCACCCACTCAACTTGACCTAGACCACCCCCACCCACCCACCCACCCATCGCAACTTGACCAAAAAAAAAAAAAAGAAAACTAGACACTACCCACCCCCACCACCCATCTCAACTTGACCTAACACCACCCACCCACCCACCCATCTCAACTTGACCTTACATCACCCACCCATCTCAACTTGTCCCATGCAGGCGTGTTTACAGCCCCCCCTGCAGTAACCTCCCCCCATGAACCGGGGTTTGTAGGACGCAGGCAGGACAAACAGTCCCCAATTAGAGCGCCCATCCATCACCAAATCCTCCAATTCCACCTCCCAACTTAGCTACATAGCTACTTGGCTACTTAGCTACATCTCAGCCACCAGCCGCTCCCATGCCCCAACTTCGGGGCACCAGCGGTAGCGGTTGCAGCGCGGGCACCCGGGGCAATAGTATTCATCTTACACAAGCATTGATATCTTCATGGAGTACACGAGGGAGTGTACTGCTCCCACTCTTGCTTGTTGTACTGCTTCAGTTGCAAGCAGTTTGGGGAATCACGCCACCAGATTACTACTGCAGCAACTCGGCAGTGACCCCTTGCCCCTTGTGCCAATCTGGGAATGCTTGCAACGTGAGTATATGTGAGGACATATGTGTGATGCTGTGATGTGTGATGCTTGCAACGTGAGCATATGTGAGTATATATGTGTGATGTGTGATGTGTGATGTGTGATGCTTGCAATGTGAGGATATATGTGTGATGTGTGATGCTTGGAATGTGAGTATATATGTGTGATGCTTGAAATGTGAGAATATATGTGTGATGTGAGATGCTTGCAATATGAGGATATGTGAGGATATTGTTAAACAACTGTTATTTATACCAGATTTATACTCTAAATTAATTAAAATTTATTTAATTTTAACTAATTAATTATAATTGATTTAACTATTTACTGTCTTTTATATATTGATAACTTAAGCATGGACTTGGTGACATGGCTCCAGCCTTCAAGGCTTCTAGCTGTCTTTGGCAGTAACATCCTCAGATACATATAGTGATGTATTTATTGATAAACAGTGATGATACTTAAAGTAAACTTAACATTCAATCAACATGTTGACTTAAGTATACGTCAACATTCAATCAGCATTGATACATAGCCCCCCCCCCCCCCCCCCCCCTAGGACCTGCTTACCTCACCCCCCCCCCCCCCTCAAATGGGGGTCATTCGAAAGATATTTTCTCGCCCATTCCAGTTATGCTCTCGGATATATATATATATATATATATATATATATATATATATATATATATATATATATATATATATATATATATATATATATATATATATTGATAAACAGTGATGATACTTGAAGTCAACATTCAAATGCATTGATATATAATGATAATCCTTATTCCCTGTATCAGGCTTGCAATGTATGATTTGGGATGGTGGCAACACTGACACACCTATTCCTACCTGCTACACTCCTCATCCTCCCTCCCCCCCCCCCACCCCCACCCCCCCACACACACAAGCATACTGACACCCCCCCAACACCAATCACCCCACACACCATTACGCCAACAATATATGATTTGGGATGGTGGTAAGTCTGACTAGTGTGTGTATTGCACTTGTAATCAAAAAGGTAATGATAACGCCCCGCGGGGCATGGTATTAAGGGATCCCGTCGTACACGGGTAGAGAGCAGTCTTCTACCTCAACTGGACAAGCTACCATCGCGGTTGACAACAACCTGCAATGCTCAGGGCGACTGTAGGGGGAATCAAACCCCCGACCCTGCATCCTCAAAGCGATTTGGTGTACCACTAGACCAATTGATTCGCTGAAAGGGGCTATTGCACTTGTATGTTTGTGAGTGGGTGGGTGGATTCCCTGTATCAGGCTGGAAATGCTTGCAATGTATAGATGGCTAACAAGGTCACTACATACCTCTTGGAAGATAGTCTCACGGTCACATCACATAACCATCGATCAACAACAAGTCTACCGCAACTTCGCGGATGACTTCTATGCAGATACAAACTACCACCACCCACCACCATACCCACTACCCATCACGCACCATCATACCATTCGCAGAGTATTCCTGTGGACAACTTCGAGGATGACTTCTATTCAGATCCAAAGTACCATCACCTACTACCATACCCACCACCCATCACCCGCCACTCACCATACCCACCACTCAACACTTTGCCCACCACCCACCACCCACCACTGTACCATTCACAGAGTATTCCAATGGACAACTTCGCGGATGACTTCTATTCGAATCCAAACTACTGCAGCATTCCAGATACACCGGCGACATCATATCTGCCTGTTCCAAAGTTTCCTGCCTCCAACATCTGTGGGGTGAGTGCACCAACTGGCTGAATAATGTTAGAAGTGTGATTAGTATGGGTATGATATACCTGACTGTTCCCCTGTCACCCTCGGCCATCAATTACTATTGCATTTCATAAACGTCAGCAATGTCGTGTCTGCCAGTTACTAAGTTTCCTGCCTCCAACATCTGTGGGGTGAGTGCACCAACTGGCTGAATAATGTTAGAAGTGTGATAAGTATGGGTATGATATATATGACTGTTCCCCTGCCATCCGCAACCATGAATAACTAGCATCTCAGATACATCGGCAACGTCATATACTCATATCTGCCAGTTACAGAGCTCTCTTCATTGAATTTGAATGTTGTTACATCAAGTGGGCCCTAAGACTAAGGGGCCCGCTTGCCAAGTATTAGGCAGCTAAAAGAAGGGCTGCCTAAGACTTGCTAGTACCGCCGGTGGATGGTAGGCTGTTCAATTAATTTCATTTGTATTTGCATTCAATTATAGGCCCGCCTATGTCTATTGGCGGTACTAGCCCTAGGCAGCGAAAGGCTGCCTAAGACTTGGAGTACTGCAAGGCTTTCTAAACAAATGATAGAGGCCTTTTTAAAATCTGCCTCCAACATCTGTTGGGTCATCCTCAATCATTAATAATAATAATAATAACAGTAATAATAATAATAATAATATAACTGTAGCATCCAAGATATGTCGGCAGAGATTGTTTTTCTGCTATGCTGGCTGTAACGGCCACACAAGCAAATAGGCCAACTTACAGACGAACAGGTGACCCCCCCCCCTCCCCCCACTCACCAACCCCCCCCCACCCTCCCACCCACACGTAAGAAAGGAGAGCAAGACAATCAAAGCACTCTTACCGGTGAATAGCAGGATCGGCGCCTGGCTATCCTGCTAAATATGGCTTTCGCTACCTTTGACCCCGTTTTGGCCCAAATTGCCGCTATAAAGAACCCATATCTATGGCTTTAAATGGCCCTTAAAAGCTATGGTATAGTTGAATTCCGGTAGGGGAACATGATAATTAATGGCATCATCATCAACATCATCAACATCATCATCATCATCAGCAGCAGCTCATCTAATTTACATTAATACCACCACTACAAACACCACAAGCCTCTCACAACCACCACTCACCTCTACCACTACAAACACCACTAACCTGTCACCACCACCAGCCTGTCCCTAAACCCTAAACCTGCCCCCCCGCAGAGCCGAAACAGAGTCAGATCTTACGGCATCCAGGGCCCGGACAATCAACTTATAGTCTCATCAAAGTTAATAGAATACCACCACTAGAACAACCACAAGCCTCTCACAACCACCACTAACCTGTCACCACCACCACCCCCCTGTCCAATAACCCTACACCTGCCCCCCCGCAGAGTCGAAACGGAGTCAGATCTTACAGCATCCAGGGCCCGGACAATCAACTTATCGGCAAAGCCTATGTTTGGGTCTCCTTCCAAGGCAGGCTGTACATCACCCTGCAGTTTGACTGTAACTTCATGTTCAGCACCGAGCCTGATTTCAACCCAGTGCTCATGGAGGTGTCAGTATGGAACAACCCATCTGACCCATCAGCCCGCACCTTCGCCTCTTACACGGATGTGATCTACAAACAAGGCTACTACAACTGCTACACACTATCTGTGGACCTCATGCAGGTATGTGTGCTTTTTTAATTGTATTGCTTTTCTATTCTTTTTTCCGTTTTGTATTTATTTTTATGGATCTACAAACAAGGCTACTACAGCTCCACGCTATCTGTGGGCCTCATGCAGGTATGTGTGCTTTTTCGTTTTTAATTATATTGTTTTTTTCATTTTGTTCGGGTTTTGTTTGTTTTTGTTATGGAAGGATATACAAACAAGGCTACTACAACTGCTACACGCTATCTGTGGGCCTCATTCAGGTATGTGTGCTTTTTTTTATATATTTTTTTCTTCATTTTTTGGGGTTTTGTTTTTCTGAAAGGATCTATAAACAAGGGTACTACAACTGCTACACGCTATATGTCATATGTGGACCTCATGCAGGTGTGTGTGATGTTTCTTTCGCTTTTAATTGTACTTTTTTTCATTTGTGTTGCTTTCTTTTAATTGTTTTGTTTTGTTTCCTCATTTTGTTTAATGCTATTTTGTTTGGTATTTTTGTATTGTATTGAAAGGATCTACAAATAAGTCTACTACACGTTTTCCCTCGTGCAGGTGTGCGATGCCTCCCAGGACGCGGTCTTCACCGCCAGCCCCAACGACCCCAAGTATGTCGACTGCGCCTGCAAGAACGACCCAGACTGCGCCACCTACAACTTTCGCCAAGCTCCTGTGCTGTACCTACGTGCAGACATGTACCTGGCGTCCTACAACCAGAGCAATTCGGGGCAGTGCCAGAGAGGTCCAGCCCAGAAATACGAGCTTGCAGACCACACCAGTCGGGGGGAGGTTGAATACTACGTCCCTGATTGTACTGCCCCTCCTCCCAGTCCACCTCCCCCACCCAACCCACTACCGCCTCAACCCCCTCCACCCCCCAGACCTCCCTCGCCAAGGCCTCCCAGCCCCCCCAGGCCCCCCAACCCACCCCCCCAAATGACCACCTTTCAGTTTTACCAAAACATCATGATGAACTACCCCGAGTCAACATGTAGCTCTCTCATCTACACCTTCACCAACCTGCTGTACACCTTCCAGGGGGGGTACGAGACCCCCCTACAGTGCGTGGGACCCGACCCGCTCATCAACGGGTCGGGGCAGCTCATCACGCTATCCATCATGTTCTATCGGCAGTCCAACGCGGACGCCTTCATCGACCTCATGGCTCCGATAACCGGCGCGTCGCCCGCGATGAAGGTCATCGTTAACCAGCAACTGAGGCTCGTGTGCGGCAGTCTAGTCAGCGTCATTGGGCGCAGCCCCCCCAGGGGTATTATCTACATCCCGGATGAAATGACGGCCGCTGACTGGACAGAGTTGCAGTGCAGTCCCATGCCCAGGCCGCCATCCCCCTCCCCCAATCCGCCGGGCAAGCCAGCACCTTCTAAGCCCCCCTCACCTCCCTCTCCACCCCCGCCACCGCCGCCGCCACCTCCCTCCCCACCACCTGGCCCTCCTCCCCCGCCCTCACCGCGCCCGCCCAGCCCACCCTTGCCTCCCAACCCCCCAGGCTTTGGGTTTGAGTTCATTATCAACTACGCCCGAGGTAATAATAAGATTGCATTTTGTATTATTGACAAAGTTTGTTGTGCTAATAACAATGTTTGTTGTACCAATGACATTTTTTGTTGTAATTATAACAATGCTTGTTGTACTATTGACAATGTTTGTTGTAATATATACATTTTTGTTGTAATTATAACAATGCGTGTTGTACTATTGACAATGTATGTTGTAGTCATTCGTCCCTTTCTCTCTTCTTGTACTGCCCCGGAAATAAGCTCTTATGAGCCCCCCCCCCCAACTGAGATCCCTAGTACTCTCTGCCCCGGAAATAAGCTCGTATTACTACCCACCCACCCCACCTGCACAACCCCACCACCAGGTGGGAGTCAGAGCCAGTGCTACGAGGTGATGTACACCTGATGTACACCCGCCTATCCACCTGCTAGCCCCCCCCCCCCTACCCCCCCTACCCCGAGGTGTATCCCAGAGCCAGTGCTACGAGGTGATGTACACCTGATGTACACCTGCCATCCACCTGCTTGCCCCCCCCCCCCCCACACACACACACCTCCCTACCCCCAGCTGTATACCAGAGCCAGTGCTACAAGGTGATGTACACCTGATGTACACCCATCCACCTACTCACCCACTCACCTGCCCCTCACCCCAGGTGTGTCCCAGAGTCAGAGCTACGAGGTGATGTACACCTTGGAGTACACATACTACACCACCTTCACCTCCTTCTACCCATCCACCCACCAACCTGCCCCCCACCCCCCTACCCCCAGGTGTAACCCAGAGCCAGTGCTACGAGGTGATGTACACCTGATGCACACCCACCCATCCATCCACCCACCTGACCATCTTCTTCCCCCCACACTCATCCTCCCCAGTTGTGAGCCAGAGCCAGTGCTATGAAGTGATGTACACCTTGGAGTACAAGTACTACACCATCTTCACCTCCATCTACCCATCCACCCACCAACCTGCCCCCCCCCCCCCCCCCTCCCCCCCCCCCCAGGTGTGAGCCAGAGCCAATGCTACGAGGTGATGTACACCTTGGAGTACACATACTACACCACCTTCACCTCCATCTACCCATCCACCCACCAACCTGCCCCCCACCCCCAGGTGTGAGCCAGAGCCAGTACTAGGAGACGATGTACACCTGATGTACACACACCCATCCACCTGCCTGCCCCCCCCCCCCCCCCCACCCCCCTACCCCCAGCTGTATACCAGAGCCAGTGCTACAAGTGATGTACACCTGATGTACACACGCCCATCCACCTGCCTGCCCCCCCCCCCCCCCCCCTACCCCCAGGTGTAACCCAGAGCCAGTGCTACAAGTGATGTACACCTGATGTACACACACCCATCCATCCACCCACCTGACCATCTTCTCCCCCACACACCCATCCTCCCCAGGTGTGAGCCAGAGCCAGTGCTACGAGGTGATGTACACCTTGGAGTACAAGTACTACACCATCTTCACCTCCATCTACCCATCCACCCACCAACCTGCCCCCCCCCCCCCCCCCCCCCAGGTGTGAGCCAGAGCCAATGCTACGAGGTGATGTACACCTTGGAGTACACATACTACACCACCTTCACCTCCATCTACCCATCCACCCACCAACCTGCCCCCCCCCCCCTCCCCAGGTGTGAGCCAGAGCCAATGCTACGAGGTGATGTACACCTTGGAGTACACATACTACACCACCTTCACCTCCATCTACCCATCCACCCACCAACCTGCCCCCCCCCCCTCCCCAGGTGTGAGCCAGAGCCAATGCTACGAGGTGATGTACACCTTGGAGTACACATACTACACCACCTTCACCTCCATCTACCCATCCACCCACCAACCTGCCCCCCACCCCCAGGTGTGAGCCAGAGCCAGTACTAGGAGGCGATGTACACCTGATGTACACACACCCATCCACCTGCCTGCCCCCCCCCCCCCCCCCCCCTACACCCAGCTGTATACCAGAGCCAGTGCTACAAGTGATGTACACCTGATGTACACACGCACATCCACCTGCCTGCCCCCCCCCCCCCCCCCCCCCCCCCCTACCCCCAGGTGTAACCCAGAGCCAGTGCTACAAGTAATGTACACCTGATGTACACACACCCATCCATCCACCCACCTGACCATCTTCTCCCCCACACACCCATCCTCCCCAGGTGTGAGCCAGAGCCAGTGCTACGAGGTGATGTACACCTTGGAGTACAAGTACTACACCATCTTCACCTCCATCTACCCATCCACCCACCAACCTGCCCCCCCCCCCCCCCCCCAGGTGTGAGCCAGAGCCAATGCTACGAGGTGATGTACACCTTGGAGTACACATACTACACCATCTTCACCTCCATCTACCCATCCACCCACCAACCTGCCCCCCCCCCCTCCCCAGGTGTGAGCCAGAGCCAATGCTACGAGGTGATGTACACCTTGGAGTACACATACTACACCACCTTCACCTCCATCTACCCATCCACCCACCAACCTGCCCCCCACCCCCAGATGTGAGCCAGAGCCAGTACTAGGAGGCGATGTACACCTGATGTACACACGCCCATCCACCTGCCTGCCCCCCCCCCCCCCCCCCCCTACCCCCAGGTGTAACCCAGAGCCAGTGCTACAAGTGATGTACACCTGATGTACACACGCCCATCCACCTGCCTGCCCCCCCCCCCCCCCCCCCCCCCCCTACCCCCAGGTGTAACCCAGAGCCAGTGCTACAAGTGATGTACACCTGATGTACACACACCCATTCATCCACCCACCTGACCATCTTCTCTCCCACACACCCATCCTCCCCAGGTGTGAGCCAGAGCCAGTGCTACGAGGTGATGTACACCTTGGAGTACACGTACTACACCATCTTCACCTCCATCTATCAGCCAATGCGCTGCTCCGCACCAGCTGCCACCTTGCTCAAAGCACAAATCGACTTCACAGTCAACAAGTTCTCAATCAACATGGTGTACGTCTTCAACCGTCAGAGCGTCGGGGCCATCGTCAAGTACCTCAAGATTCCCTGTGGCTCTCAGATCGTGATCAGCAACGGATTCAACATGTCAAATTTCAACTCAGGCAACGTCGAAGAACTCATGTGCCCCCCTCCCAGCATCCCCTCCCCTCCAAGGCCCCCCTCCCCCCCTCCCAGAGAGCCCGATGGCCCTCTCTGCCCCCCTCATGCGAAGAAGCCCTCCCCCCCCAGTCCCCCTCCCAGTGCGCCCCGCCTGCCTTCCCCTCCAACCACCACTCCCTCTCCTCCCAGGATTCCGCCCAAGTCCCCCACCCCTCCCAACCCAGTGGGCGCACCCCTCCCACCCCAGCTGCCCCCCCCTCGTCCCCCCCACCCTCCTCCACCCCTACAGTCTCCACCTCCAGTGCCACTGCCACCCCTACAGTCACCCCTACCCCCAGCACCAGCATATACCCCACCCCCACCATCTTCCCCACCCCCACCATCTTCCCCACCCCCACCCCTACCCCCAGCATATACCCCACCCCCACCATCTTCCCCAGCTCTTAACCCACCTGCTGTCCCTTCTAGAAACAGACCCCCTCCTCCTCCGCCTCCCCTCTTTCTCATGCCTCCACCCCCACCACCCCGCTCCTTGCCGCCCACACCCGTTGCCTCCCCACCACCCTCCCCACCCCCACCAAGGTCCCCAGCACCCCCACCCCCCACCCCCACCCCTAAGGCCCCCCCCACCCTCCCCCCCACCCCCAAGCTCCCCATCACCACCTCTACTTCCCACCATCTTCTCCCCATCACCTCCACCCCCAAATCCCCCCCCTAGTCCCCCTCGGCCATCACCCCCACTGCCTACTCCAACCCCCAGTACCCTGCGCCCCATCTCTCCTCAACCCCCTTGGCCCCCATTCCCCCCCTTCCCCGACAACCCTCTCGCCCCTGGCCGCCCAAGTCCAAGGTCACCAACCATCTCTCCTCCGCGCCCCCCTCCTCCCACTTCCTCTCCCCCCACCCCCCGCCCCCCAAGCTTGTCTCCGTCACCTGGAGGGGGAGGGGCGCAGCCCCCCCCCCTGCCCCCTGGTAGCAGCAGCGTTGTCCAGCTCAACGTCCAGGCGGTCCGTAACCCCCCTCTGGACGTCCTTGACTGCGCCACCCTCGTGGTCATCGCCCAGGCAACCCTGAATGCGGACAGGATCACCACAGCAGTTGTGCCCCCCACCTGCACCCTATCGGGACCTCAGGCGGGCATCATCACGCTCACAAACCTAGTCAGCTTCCCCACCGGCCCTGCTTCTGACGTGGATTTGTTCTTTGCTAGATACTCATCACAGCTCACTGCCGGCGCCATGGCAACTGCATTGAGGTTGCCTTGCTCGAACAGCACCATCATCTACGCCAAGCAGGGACCTCCTAACGCTGTTGTCGTGTATGATAGGAATAATTTGCCAGGTCCACTGAATTGCGTTACACCACCACCACCTACATCCAATAGGAAGGCGTTGTTGTAGCACGTGGCTGCACAAATTGGTTCTTCTCATGTGGATTTGTTTTTCACCATCACCTACATCCAATAGGAAGGCGTTGTTGTAGCACCATCTTTGTTGTGGCAGAGAGCTTGTCTTTGCTTCATGTGGTCGTATTGAACCTCGTGATAAGTCTTGAGAGCCAACATCTGTGTTTACCACAAAACGTAGCGTTTTGAACAATCCTGGTCTGGATGAGCTGTTGATGGCACACTGGTGCATGGTCGCCTGTGTGGGAGAAGTACTGCATACTGAAGTACAGCCTGTGTGGGAGAAGAAGGGACTGTGTTGTTGTAGCACCGTCTTTTTATCCTGTGAGGGAGATGTAATGCATACCGTACTGAATGATGTCGCATTGAACCTTTGAGGGCATCATGTGGCATGCTCTGGTTTGAAACGCTGCTGTCGTGTATGATAGGAATAATTTGCCGGGTCCACTGAATTGCATTACACCACCACCACCTACATCCAATAGGAAGGCGTTGTTGTAGCACCATCTTTGTTGTCGCCGAGAGCTTGTCTTTGCTTCATGTGGTTGCATTGAACCTCGTTGGGCATCATGTGGCATGCTCTGGTTCGAAACAGCTTATGGCAGTGCACTGGAGTATGGTACCTTTTTGGTAGCTTCCACCCAGCTGCCTAGAAGCTGCTACATGTGGCACCAAAAATGAACATTGGCTGGTGTATGGTGGCCTGTGTGGGAGATGTATTCATTTTCACGGAGCTGCATGGAGGCATAAAAGCATCCATGTAGCATCTGTATGGGGAGCGGGGCACAGATGGGGAGTGAAAATAGTGATTTTGCTTCTGTGATGAGGCAGGGCGTGAACCCTCAATATGATTTTACTATTGTTATGAGGCGAGTCGTGAACCCTCAATAAAACGCATCCACGTAGCATACGTGTAGCATCTGTATGAGGAGCGGGGCCCAGATGGGGGGTAAGAATGGGACGGTTGGGAAGGGGGGCTGCACTAAATTCCTTATTTTAAATTATTATACAATTTTTTATATTTGAAAAGAGCTGCAGCATCACGCGATGCAATATCTTTTTATACATTGTGCAAAAAAAACATTGTGCAAAAAACGTGCACTGTTGTCTGGTGGGGTGCGCAAATGTGTGTATCAAATCAAGGCCGTGCGCAAATGTGTGTCGCACAAGGCAATCGCTTATTCACTTCAAGAACCTTACATGGTCGGTGTCAATGGTGTGTGTGTGTGTGGGGGGGGGGGGGGGGGGGGGCATCAGGGTTGGTCAGGGCGCTGCGTCCTCCGTTGACATGAGGGGAGTTGCGGTAATCGAAACCACGACCTCTCGCAAGCCCATCGCGTAGCACATATCACCAGCCAACTCCGCTGGTTACCCGTCAGGGTTGTTCAGGACACTGCGTCCTCCAGGCCAGAGGCAACGCTGAAGAGTCTGTTGACCAGAAGGAAGGTTCCGTTGCGTCGCAGGACGCAAGCTATACAATTGGTTGTGTCTCAGGCAGCAGAGCTGGGGGTCCTCCTGGAGTACCCTGGTGCCCATGGTGGGTGGGCTCATCGTGTTTGGGTCCATGGTGCGTGTGCCCGCCGTGAGTGCATATAACGGTATACTTATAATTTTGATGTCTGACGCTCCTGGACTTGAGAGTGCATGCAAGGGTCGTCACTTCTCAATGATTGCAATATGTGTATGCAGGCTAGGAGCCTGAATGGGTTGGAATGAATATTCCCACGCTCCATGTTGAGCTGCTAGTGTTCGTCCTGGGTGCGTATTACCGGATCGCGGGGTGGTGGAGGTATTATTCCCCATTTTGCAATGTCCTTTCTTGCTGTGCATTTGGCATTTGATTTTATTCTTTGACCACGTGTCCACGTCGTGGTGAAGCTTTGATGTTAGTGAAGGCTGGCACAGAAAAGATGGCAATTGTTTATTAGTCATATCAAGCTGTAACCAACTAAAAACTTGAGCTTGAACTTGTTTGCATGGCTCCAGCCAGCAATTTGGCTGCTCACCGTCTTTGGTAGTAACTTGAATTTGAACTTGGTTGACAGTAAAACGATTGTTTGGGGTTCAGTTCATCAGTGCTTTGTCTTTTTAAGCCCTTCCTCCACAGTTGGGGAAGTCCCTTTAGCCCTATTTGGCATACCCCTGGACCGTAATAACAAACACACACCTGGAAGCCCGTTGTGGCTTATGGCAGCGCTCAGGGGTCTTCAAGGGTGCTACAAAATCTGTGATTCGTTTCTCAACTGTTCTCAACATCTAAGTTTCTTGAGCCAAAATCTACGGTCCATGCCTGTTCCATGGGCCAAATTCGCGACTCATGAGTCCAAATCAACTTTTAAACGAAACAGACACTAGAAAAAGTGTGTTTCAGACGTGAATAAATGGTTAGTAACGTATTGAGCAACCCTAGTACCACTACCAGTCACGGTGACTATAGCTACGGTAGCTCTGGCTTACGCTGTGGTGTCCTTAACTTCACGCCCTGTGAGTAAATGTATTACACGGATGTAACCATTTCAGTTTCAATACCACTACCAGAGTACCAGTCCATGACACAAGCTAGCTGAACAACGGAATGTCGAGGGAAATTGTCAAAACGAAGAGGATAAGCTGAATCTCAACGTGCGCGTGCTCGCATGCAGGCTAGGTGGTTAGTGTGTCAATGGTGGCTCACCGTACTGTCGCGCGCGTGCATACCCCTCTGGTGCATGCAGTCAGTCAGTGGCAGGTCAGTCGTAGCTTTCTAGCTAGCTACTCTCCCCGGCTACTAGCTACTTTCGCTAGCAGCTACTATCGGCTACCATTCAGCTCCTCGGCCCAGGGGCCGGGAGGGGCCCCTGCCTCGGCCTGCAAGACGACGTGGCTCTACTGGTTTTAACACATCGATTGTCGGTTGCCCCAAACAACCTGCAGCCACTCAGACTCTCAAGTCAGCAATCTCACTACCCTTTGACCGCATCCTTACAACATTTCGTTTTTTAAGCTTGTCACGTTTTGCTCTTTTCCTTCT
>JACBWV010000839.1:5380934-5494753 GCA_013435795.1 Chlamydomonas sp. ICE-L
GCTGCTGTTGCTGGTACCCTCTCCCTCCGTGTGCAGCAGCTGGACGTGCGCTGTGAGACCAAGACTCTGGTGAGTGAGGGACACCGGTGCTTGGAGGGGCACTGGTGCTAGGAGGGGCACTGGTGCTAGGAGGGGCACTGGTGCTAGGAGGGGCACTGGTGCAAGGAGGGGACTGGTATTTTATGGCGCTGCGAGACCGAGGCTCTGGTGAGTTAGGGGCACTGCCTCTTCCATGGTATAGGAAGAGCACCACCCAATTCCATTCATACACCCCATGCACCCAAGCAACACTAACAAAAACATACACAAAACATATGCAGGACGGCATTTTCATTACGCAACAGCAACCTTAAACAGCAACCGCAAATTGGAAAGCAACAGTAACAAAAACATACACAAAACATTTGCAGGACGACGTTTTATCACGCAAACGTAACCTTCAACAGCAACCGCAAACTGAAAAGCTGATTTTACAAAAACATGCACAAAACCTATGCAGGGCGGCGTTTTCATCACGCAACCGCAACCTACAACAGCAATTGAAAACTGGAAAGCGACACTAACAAAAACATACACAAAACCTATGCAAGACACCGTGTTCATCACCCAACAGCAGCCGCAAACTTTAACAGCAACCACAACCTTCAACAGTAACACTAGCAAAAACGTGCACACAACCTATGCAGGACAACGTGTTCATCAGGCTAGTCATCAGTGTTCAGTACCAGGTGCAGAAGGACGCTGTCTACGATGCCCCTCACACTAGTCCTAAGTACACAAATACACCCACCTTCACATGATACAGGACAATGTGTTTATCATGCTAGTCATCAGTGTTCAGTACCAGGTGCAGAAGGACGCTGTCTACGATGCCCCTCACACTAGTCCTAAATACACAAATACACCCACCTTCACATGATACAGGACAATGTGTTTATCACGCTAGTCATCAGTGTTCAGTACCAGGTGCAGAAGGACGCTGTCTACGATGCCTTCTACAAGCGTGAGTTCACCCACAGCATCACCATTGCTATTTTGTTTTTGTAATTAATCCTTGTTTTTAAATTTGTGTACTAGTTTTTATACTCTAATATGATGCCTTCTACGAGTGTGAGTTCACCCACAGCATAAACATTGCCATTTTATACTTAATACCTGTTTTTATACTTCAAGTTGTAATTGTTTTTATACTTTGTCTACGATGCCTTCTACGTGCGTGAGTTCACGCACAGCACTACCATTGCCAATTTGTTTTCGTACTTCATACTTGTTTTACAACTTTTTAATCTTGTATGCTTGTTTTTCTACTTTTTAATACGATGCCTTCTACAAGCGTGAGTTCACGCACAGCATCACCACGGCAATTTTTTATTCTTAATACTTGTTTTTACACTTTTTAAACTTGTATACTTGATTTTTTTTTATACGATGCCTTCTGCAAGTGTGAGTTTACCCACAGCATCACCACCGCCATTTGTTACACTTGATACTTGCTTTTATAATTGTATACTTGTTTTATACTTTTAATACGATGCCTTCTACCAGTGCGAGTTCATCCACAGCATCACCATCACCGAGTTGATTTTATGCTGAACACATTTTAAGCTTTGTATACTTCAACAACTTGTTTTTATAATTTAAATACGATGCCTTCTACGAACACGAGTTCACCCACAGCATCACCATTGCCAATTTGTTTTTATACTTCATTTTTTGTCTAAACCTCTGTACTTTCAAGATGATGCCATGTACGTGCTTGAGTTCATCCGCAGCTTCAGTATTCGAAGTTGTTTTAATGCTGAATACGTTTTAATACTTGAATACTTGTTTTAATGCTGAATACATTTTAATACTTGAATACTTGTTTTAATGCTGAATACATTTTAATACTTGAATACTTGTTTTAATGCTGAATACATTTTAATACTTGAATACTTGTTTTAATGCTGAATACATTTTAATACTTGAATACTTGTTTTAATGCTGAATACATTTTAATACTTGAATACTTGTTTTAATGCTGAATACATTTTAATACTTGAATACTTGTATTAATGCTGAATACATTTTAATACTTGAATACTTGTTTTAATGCTGAATACATTTTGATACTTGAATACTTGTTTTAATGCTGAATACATTTTAATACTTGAATACTTGTTTTAATGCTGAATAAATTTTAATACTTGAATACTTGTTTTAATGCTCAATACATTTTAATACTTGAATACTTGTTTTTATACTTTTAATACAATGCCTTCTACGAGCGTTAGTTTATCCACAGCATCACCATAGCCATTTTTTTTTATGCTTCATACATTTGTGTACTTCAATATTTGTATTTGTACTTTTAACACGATGCCTTCTACGAGCGTGAGTTCATCCACAGCATCACCATCAGCAAGTTGTTTTTGGTGTAGCCCTCCCATCTGGGGGGCGGGAGCCCCCAGTGTTACCCATTTTTCCGTCCGACTGACCGCTAATCCATCTGACCGTGATGAAGCCCGACACGTCAGCCAACAATCTTGTAACTAACTCGCTTCTGTTGCCACCTGTCGCTCCGTCGCGATCACTCTCCGCCAATTGTTAGCGTCGCTTGCGACGCTGCATAGAACTTGTCATCTTTATACAATTGTTTACTTGTTATACCTTGAATACGATGCCCTCTACGAGTGTGATTTCATCCACAGCAACACCATCGCCATTTTTGTTGTTGTTGCTCAGTATATTTTTTCTCTTTATTTACATTTCTTAAAGTTACATCTCGAGTGACATTATTTTTTCTCATTAGTTACATTCCTTCAAATTAAATTGAAGTTACATGAGGCTACAGTTTTCTCTGAAGTTCCATCTCGAGTTCCATCATCACACACACCGTGACTGGCAACAATCAGCACATCTCTAGTTACATCATCACACACGCAGTGACTGACAACAAGGAGCACATCTCTAGTTACATCTTTGTCCTGTCCTGTCCTTCATCACCTCCCCAATGACCTCCCTGTCACCTTATACCTATTGACCTCCCTGTCACCTTATACCTGTTGACCTCCCTGTCACCTTATCCCTGTTGACCTCCCTGTCACCTTATCCCTGTTGACCTCCCTGTCACCTTATCCCTGTTGACCTCCCTGTCACCTTATCCCTGTTGACCTCCCCCTCCTTGTTGTCGCATCCCACTCACCTCCCTGTCCTGTCCTTCACATCCCTGTTGACTACACTGTCACTGGTGGGCATGCCCAGCCATCCGTTCCCCCCCACCCATGTTGACACCCATCCATTCAAGCCCACCAATCCATTCCCACCCTTCCGTCCCCATCCTTCCATCCCCACCCATCCATTCCTACCCATCCATTCATGCCCACCCATCCATTCCCACCCATCCATTCATACCCACCCACCTACCCATCCGTCCATCCCCATCCTTCCATCCCCGCCCATCCATTCATACCCATCCATGACCACCCTTCCATCCCCACCCATCCATTCACGCCCGCCAATCCATGACAACCCTTCTATCCCCATCCTTGAATCCCCACCCATCCATTCCCATCCTTCCCCCCCCGCATATCCATTCCCCCCCGCCCATCCATTACCACCCATCTATTCCCACCCTTCCACCCCCACCCTCCCATCCATTCCCACACATCCATCCATTCCCACCCAACCATTCCCACCCAACCATCCATTCCCACCCAACCATCCATTCCCACCCACCCAACCATTCCCACCCACCCATCCATTCCCACCCACCCATCCATTCCCACCCACCCATCCATTCCCACCCATCCATTCCCACCCACCCATCCCATTCCCACCCATCCACCCCCACCCACCCATCCATCCATTCCCACCTGTCCACCCCCACCCACCCACCCTTCCACCCCCACCCATCCATGTGACGTGACGCAGTGACTGACAACAAGCAGCAGATCTCAAGTTACATCTTTGATGTTGTGCGCGCCACCGTACCAAAGATGAACTTGGATGATGTCTTCACAGGTAAGCCTACATATGTATATATATTGTGGTTGGTGGGTGGTGGTGTTTCTTTTGGCAGAGCCCCCATTTTTACCCATTTGTCCATTTGTCCGACCAAAAAAAATTTGAAGCCTGACACGTCATCCAACAGTCGTGTAACTAACTCGCTTCGGTCAGCTCCACCGTTGCCACCTTTCGTTCCGTTGCCTACACACTCCGCCAATTTTCCGCGTCGCTTGCGACGCTGCATAGGACTTGTTCTTTTTCAAGGGTGAGTGTGTATTTTTTGTTGGTGGGCAGTTTTTTTTCCTTCACTTTTTCGTGGGTGCCTAAATTTTGTGTTAGGTGGGTGGTGGCGGGCTATTTTCTTTACTTCTGTGTGGGTATGTATTTTGTGGCTTGTGGGTGGTGGCGGTTTTTTTTCTTTTCTTCTGCGTGGGTGAATATATATTGTGTGGTTTGCGGGTGGTTGTGAGTGTGGGAGGGGTATTTTCTTCACTTATTCGTAGTTGAGTCTATATATGTTGTGGGTGGTGGCGGGGTATTTTCTTTACTTATCGTGGGTGGGTCTAAATATTGTGGTTAGTGGGTGGTGGCAGGGTATCTTCTTTATTTATTTGTGGGTGGGTCGGGAGGATGACAAACGGGAAATATCTGGTCCCCCCCCAGAAAAGTTGGAGGAGTCAAAAAAGGGGGGGGGGGGGGGGGGGGGGGGGGGGGGGGGGCTGCCAATTTAGATCAAACCTAGCATAACACCTAGCCTATGTTGTGGCAAATCATCTCTTTTGGTACCCTGCATTTTTTAACCCTGAGAATGTTGTGGAATGTTTTAAAACACGACCTGTACATGAGTAGACATTAAATATCCAATATGTGTATAAGAATTATATGAACTGGGTTTTGGTCCCGGCATCACGAGTTCGAATTGAGTTTATAATGCCCAAAAGCATCACTACTGCCTGTGAAGAAGGGGTTGGAAGAAAGTTGCTTGTCTCAGACTGGCCCGCGACTGCCTAAGGAAGGCGGTCCAGATGCGCCCTAGATAACTCAAATTTTCCAGCTTCCCGGAGCCTCCTTATAGTTCCTTTCCTTCCTTCAAGATCCTTTAGAACTGATTTGCACAGTATTGGCCTGAAAATTGCAATGGCTTGCTACATGAAGCCCACCAAAAGGTCTAGATGTAACGCCCACCTGAGCCCATCATGATTGTGTCAGCTGCAAGGTGCACTAGCACGCTCTAGATTGGGCTGAATTGCCAGCCAGGGGAGCTGCCGAGAAGCTGCTGCACGTAGCCTACAATAAAAGCTATGTCTCAAATCGTTGTATGGGTCTGTATGGGTCCATAAATTGCTATGCTCTGAAGACACAACAATAAGCTACTGTTAGGTTGGTTAGGCCCCCATCAGGCCTTCAACTTGTTCTGGTCCCCAACATGCATACCAGACAAGAAACTTTAATCGAGGCTGTCGAAGTTTCAACTTCCTCAGCACAACTGCCATTTGTGCCACCTCGTAAGCCCCAATTAAGGGTTATTAGGCCAAACCACTGTGCTTTTCCTTGTGGTGGGACTCCATTCCATACTTCCATATGGTGGCTGGTCAGTGAGGGCACACAAGCGAGGTGTTGGTGCATGCCGCCTCATCATCCAAGTTGGCCTTCTGGAATACTGCCATCTGTGCAACCTCGTAAGCCTCAAGGATGGTGGACCTGGAAGGGGTAGTTCTTGCAGAAAGGTTGAGGCCACTCCACAGCCTTCCAACCTGGGCAAATAGTCCGCTGGGGCTCAGCACTTGCAGCTGCATCATTTCTATCAAGGGGCTGTGGCTGGGGCTCAGCACTTGCAGTTGCATCATCTCTATCAAGTGGCTGGGGCTCAGCACTTGCAGTTGCATCATCTCCATCAAGGGGCTGGGGCTGGGGCTCAGCACTTGCAGTTGCATCATCTCTATCAAGGGGCTGGGGCTCAGCACGTGCAGTTGTATCATCTCCATCAAGGGGCTGTGGCTGGGGCTCAGCACTTGCAGTTGCATCATCTCTATCAAGGGGCTGTGGCTCGGCACGTGCAGTTGCATCATCTCCATCAAGGGGCTGTGGCTGGGGCTCAGCACTTGCAGTTGCATCATTTCTATCAAGGGGCTGTGGCTGGGGCTCACAAACAGTGCTCGGTTGGCAACTGGATTCTCGAGGCCGCAACAGTTTTAGCAGCACAAGAAGTTCTGCCAAGGTACTGGAACATGTGCGCAAGCATTCGTCATTGTCAGACACCAGGCGGCTATCAGTCAGGTCCACATGCTCCACATGCTGTCTCTTAGATTGACTTTTGTCGTCAATAGTCTCCTCAATGGTGGCATTCGACTCTGCACTTCTAATATATACATCCATGCCGAACTCGAACCAGGATAAGCAGTAGGTCACCTGTAAAACAAGGTTTCGAACTTGAAATCGAAATCGAAATGGAATTTGAATTTCAATAGCATGTGTCTGAAAACTATGGGATTGGCACGCTTGCATCGTTGTTGCACTTATCCAGAGGTGAAATGGAGCAGTAAGAAAAAAGTTAGAGAAAAGTTCATATGGGGCCAGGGGGGGGGGGGGGGGGGGGGGGGGGGGGGTACCCTGCGGCAAGGTCCTCAGAATGGGACTGGACCCGGGGGGTATCGATAGACATCACATGATCCCCTAACAGAAACAACTTCCCGATACCCTGACATACCCCGTGCCGGACTGTCTATGGCTCCTGGCATCCTCCTGGGTGGGTCTATGTATTGTGTGGTTGGTGGTTGGTGGTGTGTGGGGGGTATTTTCTCTTCTTATTCGTGGGTAAGTACGTATTTTGTGGGTGGTGGGTGGTGGCGAGCTATTTTCTTTACCTATTTGTGGGTGAGCCTATATATGTTGAGGTTGGTGGGTGGTGGCGGGGTGTTTTCTTTACTTATTTGTGGGTGGGTCTATATTTGTTGCGGTTGGTGGGTTGTGGCGGGTATTTTCTTTCCCTCTTTGTGGGTGAGTCTATATATGTTGTGGGTGGTGGGTGGAGGCAGGGTATTTTCTACAGTCTGCAAGCACCCACCCTCACCACCCACCTGAACATTTCAGAAAAGGAGCAGATTGGCCAAGACATCAAGCAGGAGCTGACCAAAGCTATGACTGGTTATGGGTACCACATCATTGCTGCTCTGGTCAACCCCACCCACCCACCCACCCACCCACCCACACCCACGTCTTCCTCTTAAGCCCTCGTCCCCCCTCAAATCTTACCACCCACCCCTCACCCCTCAACACCCACCCCCCATCCCTCAACACCCACCCCTCATCTGTCAACACCCACCCCTAGCCGTCAGGCTGCTTACTATCTGCAAGCACCACCCCTCAACCCTCACCACCCACCCACCCCTCACCACCCACCTGAACATTTCAGAGAAGGAGCAGATTGCCCAGGACATCAAGCAAGAGCTGATTAAGGCTATGACTGGTTATGGGTACCTCAAGCAAGCACCACCCCTAAACCCTCACCACCCACCCCTCAACACCCACGTCTTCCTCCTCACCGCCCACCCCTCACCTCTCACCCCTCACCACCCACCTGAACATTGCAGAGAAGGAGCAGATTGCCCAGGACATCAAGCAAGAGCTGACCAAAGCAATGACTGGTTATGGATACCTCATCATTGCTGCACTGGTCAACGACATTGAGCCAGCTGCTAAGGTGGGTCAAGGGAAAGGGGGTGACGGTTTAGGGATGGGTGTTGTGGGTTGAGGGGGAAAGAGGGCTAAAAGCAAGGTTCGCATGTGTGGGGTGTGTGTGGGGGGGGTGGGGGGCTATGACTGGTTATGGGTACCTCATCATTGCTGCTCTGGTCGATGGCATCAAGCCAGCTGCCGAGGTGGGTCAAGGGCAACGGGATGAGGGTTGAGGGGTGGTTTGGGTGGGGAAGAGAACTGAAAAGCAAGGTGTGCATGTGTGGGGTGGGGTGGGTGGGGGAGAGGTATGACTGTTGTGGATACCTCATCATTATTGCTCTGGTCAACGATATCGAGCCAGCTGCCGAGGTGGGTGAAAGGCAAGGGGGGGGAAGAGGGCTGAAAAGCAAGATGTGTGTGGGGCGTAGTGTGTGTGTGTGTGTAGGGGGGGGGGGGCTACAACTAGGTATGGGTACCTCATCATTGCTGCTCTGGTCAACGACATTGAGCCTGCTGCTAAGGTGGGTCAAGAGCAAGGGGGTGAGGGGGAAAGAGGGCTGAAGAGTATGTTGTGGGTGGGGGTGGGTGGGGCTACGCCTGGTTAAGCGTTCCTCATCACGGCTGACATGGTGATAGGGCTAAAACTGATGAGCATATGGGCAATTATTTGTTTCCTTCCATAAACAAGTTCTATGCAGCTTTGCCTGCGACGCTAAAACATTGTGGAGAGTGATCGCGAGGGAGCGACAGGTGGCAACGGAAGCGAGTTAGTTGCGAGGCCGTTGGCTAACGTGTCGGGCTTCATCATGGTCAGATGGATGGTCGACTGGACAAATGGGTAACACTGGGGGCTTCCACCACCCAGAAGGGGGGGCTCCGCCAAAAATATTACAGTTGATGTGTATTTATATAACTTGTATGGGCTAGAATAACAAGGGCAAGGTGTGGAGGAGGGCTGAAAGGTAAGATGTGTGTGTGGGAACCTGGGTACTCGTAATTGCGCGCGGCAGCGCGGTGCCGCGCTGCCTTTTTGAGCCCCTCTGTGCGTTTCGCGCAGTTTTTTCAACTCCCTGTGGGCGCAGCGCGCAGTTTTTGCGCTTTTTGCACTACAAGCGCTGATCAATTTGATCTTTGTGCACTTCAAGCGCTGACCAATTTGGCAAGAAGTAGTACCCTGGTGGGAACCAACCAACTAGCTGCAAACAACCTTGCCACTTATCCTATCCTATCATCCTCAGGTCAAGGCCGCCATGAACGAGATTAGCGCCGCTAGGAGGAGGCTCCGTGTGGCGGCCCAATTTACACCATATAGTCGTTGTCGTCAACATCATCATCATCATCATCGTCATCCTCTTAAAGTCAAGTCAAGTCAAGGCCGCCATGAACGAGATCAACGCCGCTAGGAGGATGCCTGTAGCAGCCCAAGTTCCACCATAATATTATCATCATCATCCTTGCATCATCATCATCATCATCATCCTTAGGTCAAGGCGGCCATGAAGGAGATCAACACCGCTAGGATGATGCGCGTAGCAGCCCAAGTTCCACCATAAAATTATCATCATCATCCTTGCATCATCATCATCATCATCATCATCCTCAGGTTAAGGCGGCCATGAAGGAGATCAACGCCGCTAGGATGATGCGCGTAGCAGCCCAATTTCACCATAATATTATCATCATCATCCTTGCATCATCATCATCATCCTCAGGTTAAGGCGGCCATGAAGGAGATTAACACCGCTAGGATGATGCGCGTAGCAGCCCAAGTTCCACCATAATATTATCATCATCATCCTTGCATCATCATCATCATCATCATCATCATCATCCTCAGGTCAAGGCGGCCATGAAGGAGATCAACGCCGCTAGGATGATGCGCGTAGCAGCCCAATTTCGCCATAATATTATCATCCTCATCATCCTCAGGTCAAGGCCGCCATGAACGATTTCAACGCCGCTACGAGTAGTGGCCCAATTTTCACCATAATGTCATCATCATCATCTTCAAGTCAAGTCAAGGCCGCCATGATCAAGATCAACGCCGCTAGGAGGATGCGAGTAGCAGCCCAATTTTCACCATACAGATTGGCACCGGTTTTTTGTAATCTTCATCATCATCATCATCATCATCATCTTCAGGTTATGGCCGCCATGAACGAGATCAATGTGGCTAGGAGGATGCGCGTAGCGGCCCAATTCTCACCAATATATTATCATCATCATCATCATCATCATTATCCTCATGTCAAGGCCGCCTTGAATGAGATCAACGCCGCTAGGAGGATGCGAGTAGGGGGTTAGTTGTCAGGCAAGATACGTGTAAGGGAACCAACCAACCTCAAAGGACCTTGCCACTCCACCAACCAACTAACCGCAAACATCACTGTCACTTATTAATCCCCTCTTCAGGTCAAGGCCGCCATGAACGAGATCAACGCCGCTAGGAGGATGCGAGTAGCAGCCCAATTTTCACCATAATATTATCATCATCATCATCATCATCCTCGCATCATCCTCTTCCTCATCATCAACATCATCATCATTATCATCCTCAGGTCAAGGCCGCCATGAACGAGATCAACGCCGCAAGGAGGATGCGAGTAGCGGCCCTGGAGACAGCGGAGGCCAACAAGGTGACCGTGGTGAAACAAGCCGAGGCTGAGGCAGAGTCTAAGTTCCTGCAGGGCCAGGGTATCGCCAGGCAGAGGCAAGCTATTATCGCCGGTCTGCGCGATTCAGTCAAGGACTTCCATACCAACATTGGTGAGTGGATTCTGGCCGGTGTATATTGATTCATAAATATTGATATAGATAGATAGATAGATAGATAGATAGATAGATAGATAGAGATACAAATACAAATACACGTCTTATTCTTCGCGATTTCGCCCAGCATCAGTGAGTGGATTCTGCCAAGAAGTGTGGTACGTGGAAGCCACCACCACCACTGGTTTATATTTATTATTATAGGGCCGGGGTATCTCCAGGTTTATATTGATTATTATAGAGCCAGGGTCCCGCCTCTCTTGTGTTTGCTGCGGAGGGCACTGACAACATGTCTGTATTTGAGCTCATGCTCATCACCCACCGCAAGATATTACGACCCAGAGATGCATGTCACCTTAGCAACACCAACCCACTTGGCCACCGCACCTCAACCTGCCTCTCAACCTGCCTCTCTTGGTCCTGCCGCACATGGCATTGCTGCCAAGTCAGTGTTGGAGCTCATGCTCATCACCCACCGTAACATATCACAGCCCACATATTCATCTGACCTTGGCAAAACCAACCCAATTGGCCACCGCACCTCACCTCAAACTGCCTCTCAACCTGCCTCTCTTGGTCTTGCTGCACAGGGCATTGCCGCCAAGTCAGTGTTGGAGCTCATGCTCATCACCCACCGCAACATATCACGACTTAGATATGCATCTCACCTTAGCAACACCAACCCGCATGGTCACCCACTCTCACACCTCCTCTCTAGAGCCTGCTGTAGATGGCATTTACACCAAGTCAGTGTTGGAGCTCTTGCTCATCACCCACCGCAACATATCACAGCCCACATATGCATCTGACCTTGGCAAAACCAACCCAATCGACCACCGCACCTCAACCTGCTTCTCTTGCTCCTGCTGCACAGGGCATTGCCACCAAGTCAGTGTTGGAGCTCATGCTCAGCACCCACCGCAACATATAACGACCCAGATATGCATCTCACCTTAACAACACCAACCCACATGGTCACCCACTCTCACACCTCCTCTATTGGTCCTGCTGCAGAGGGCATTGACGCCAAGTCAGTTTTTGAGCTCATGCTCATCGCCCAGTACTTAAACCCAACCCACATATTCATCTGACCTTGGCAAAACCAACCCACATGGCCACCTCACCTCAACCCTCCTCTTAGCCACCCTCTCGGGAGCTCATGCTCAGCACAGTACTTAGACCCAACCCGACTCAATCCTCATATCCGTCGCGTCTCGGCAAAACCAACCCACATGTTGATCCAACCCTCTCTGCCTGCCTGTCCTCAACCCTCTCAAGCTACGTCACCCCAACACTCTCAATCCACCTCACCTCAACCCTCTCAACCCATCTCACCTCAACCCTCTAAACCCACCTCACCTCAACCCTCTAAAGCCATCTCACCTCAACCCTCTCAACCCATCTAAACCCACCACACCTCAACCCTCTAAACCCATCTCACCTCAACCCTCCCAACCCACCTCACCTTAACACTCTCAACCCACCTCACCTCAACCCACCTCACCTCACCTCAACCCTCTCAACCCACCTCACCTCAACCCTCTCAACCCACTCAACCCACCTCACCTCAACCCTCTCAACCCACCTCACCTCAACCCTCTCGCCCTCCTCACCTCAACACTCCCAACCTGTCGCTCTTGCTCCTGCTGCAGAGGGAATTGACGCCAAGTCTGTGTTGGAGCTCATGCTCATCACCCAGTACTTCGACACCATGAAGGACATCGGCTCAAGCTCCAGGTCCAACACCATCTTCCTCAACCACTCTCCTGGAACCATGGGAGAGGTCTCTGCCCAGATCAGGTCTGCCTTTATGGAAGCTTCCGCAGGTGCCAGCCAGATCTAAATCGCTCAGTAACCCTCAGGCCCATGGTCGAGGTAACCCCCTGGCCTGTGGGACCTGAGACCGAAGTCCAACACCATCTCCCTCAACTGTTCTCATAGGACCGTTTGAGACTTCTTCACCCAGATCAGATCTGCCTTCATGGAAGCTTCCGCAGGTGCACGCAAGATCTAAATTGCTCTGTAACCCCTCTGGCCCATGGTCGAGGTAAACCCCTGGTCTGTCGGGCCTGAGGATGAAGTCCATCATCATCTTTCTCAACCACTCTCCTGGAACCATGGGATATATGTCCGCCCAGATCAGGTCTGCCGCCATGGAAGCTTCCGCAGGCGCCGGCAAGATCTAAATCGCTCTGGAACCCCTCAGGCCCATGGTCGAGGTAAACCCCTGGTCGGGTCTGAGGCCAACACCATCTTCCTCAGCCCCTCTCATAGAACTGTGGGAGATGTCTGCGCCCAGATCGGGTTGGTCTTCATGGAAGCTTCCGCAGGTGCAGGCAAGATCTGGTATCTGGTGTGTCCAATACCAGCATCCTGCATACCGTATTTAGTTTAACCGACTGACAGCTGACATCCAAGATCTGGAATCAGCACACAAACATAGTGACAGTTATCTCTACGATAAGTGGGCCGACTGAACTTTGCGTGAATAAACTGTGCAACTTAATTGGTGACTTAATTGTGTTTCCGTGCGTGGGAACTGCAGAAATTGTTTTAATTTGTAGTTACTGGAGAAAGCCATAATATATATGTCATGCCTGTCCTCATTTTTCTCCCCTTTCTTGAGTTGCTATTTATCTGATATAAGGGTGCTAAAAATAAATAATAACAGTACGCCTTATTACGGGGGGGGGGGGGGGGGGGGGGGGGGGGGGGGGGCTTGCACTGGGGCCAGCCACCAAAACATTTATCTGCTATCTTTACTGCTGTTTCTGATCTGAGTTCAGATGTTTATCAGGTGGTTGTACCACCATTTCTCACTTCCTGTGTGGATAAATAAATACTGGTAGTACGCCTAATTAGAGACGTGAGGTCAGGGGGGCAGCCTGTCTGCTTGCACTGGGGCCAACCACGGGGGCTGTCATCCCCTTGGATGAGGTTTTCGGGCCTGGTCCATCTGTCGTCTGCACGTGACGATGGACTAGAAGGAGACAGTGGCATGTGTGTGAAGTTTGTTGCAGAGCTTAAGGGCGGCTGCTTCCAAGATTCCTGGGCGAGTGAGGTTGGGAAGGGCATTGATGGGTATGGTCCCTGTGGTACCCAATGTAATAACTGTGTATTTCGCTTTATATTTCTGATTTGTCAGAGTACGTATGGGGTCTTGTGCTGATTACCTTTCCACATACTTAACCGAGTGGTAGGTGTCAGAGCAGTAGCCAACTTCCACTACGTGCATGGGGGACACAAGGTGGGACTAGATCATACGTAGATCTGGGGTCAAGAACTTGAACTTGGTTACATAGCTTCGGCCATCAATTCGACTGCTTGTCGTCTTTGGCAGTATAATACCAGGGTTGTTCAGGACGCTGCGTCCTCCTGTGCCGTCGCAACGTTAAAGGGTCCGTTGCAATGCTACAAATTGGCGGAGAGCGTTCGCTGGAGCGATAGGTGGCAATGGAAGCGAGTTGGTTTCGAGACCGTTGGCTGACGTGGCAGGCTTCGCTTGGGAGGACCGTCGGTCGGACCGTACCCCTAGGGCCCCATGAAGAGGGGGCCGCGCATAAATATATTAAGGCACCAACGGTTCCAGTATCAAAGAGATGACACACTCGATTGAGGAAACCAAAGCACGTTGTTGTTAAACAGAGCCATTGATTAGAGCCATTGATAAAAAGTTAAATACACAGCTGACCCGTTGCATTTCATTTTTACTCTGGGTGGGGCGCAAAAGCAGATTCTGAAACCGGTTGAGTCTTAGGGGGGAGGTTTGGAAACAGGCTGCGTCTCGAGCAGCAGATTTGTGGATCCCTCTGAACAACCCACAAATGATAACAGGGCCACACATCCTGTGTTTAGTACATTGTACCGGCATGCATTTGTTTGTTAAAACGGCCGAACTCTTGCTTGCATGCCAATCCATGCAATGAACTTGGACTTGGTTACATGCCTCCGACCAGCTAATAGGCTGCTCGCCGTCTCTCCAAGTCTGAAATGACCTGGTTTCCTACCACAAGCCTTTAGCTTAATCAGAATAATATAGGAGTTGCAGGATGGTGTTTGTGCTCATCCTACTGCAGGTGGCAGCAGCATACTAGCACGTAGCATTAGTCTACTTCCATCTCATCCATCTCGAGAGCGCCTTGGGTTACACCACAGTTACAGATACGCAGTTACAATAACTGACTTTGGGTGGGCTGAAGTCCAGGCAGCGGGTTCTCTCACTCGCTTAGAAGCCAACTAGGGCTAGCTTCACCACAGCAGGCCCCAATCTGGCAACAAACCTACCTCTCTGCGATGACTCTACTCTTTCCCCCAACTTTTGTCTTGAGCATCAGTTGAGCACCATGGTTAACCCCAACTTCATCCTGGCCGCTGCTGCCGCCTCTTACCGCGCCATGAGCAGCAGCTCCAGCGGCGCCGGCCGCAAGGTTGCCGTCCTCGGTGCTGCCGGTGGCATTGGCCAGCCCCTGTCTCTGCTCATGAAGGTAATTTCGAACGCCATGCGCCCTCTGAATAACTCCTTGCAGCTGCTGTGCGTTTTGCCTATGACCCGATCAAATAACAATGTGTCATCTGCCTTTCCGTCTACAGATGAACCAGCAGGTGTCTCAGCTGTCTCTCTACGATATTACCGGAACCCCTGGAGTTGGCGCTGATATTTCCCACATCAACTCCAAGGCCCAAGTGAAGGTCCGTCTTATTGTTGGTCGATTTGTCTTCTTTCATGGATGTACCTTCAGCGGGTCTGGTCTGGCGTCGATTTCTTCCTAACTTCTCCTCGATGCTTCTTCGCTGTCCATTTAATGCTCCCAGTCATCTTCTCAATATTCGCTGCCGCACGTGCCCTGCCGCTACACTTGCCATGCGGGGTTATCTTGTAGTCTGCATCGTCAGCACCTTTCTCTACCATGCGACCAAGGCGCTATCCGCATCCCCGGTCGAGCGCATGCCAATTTGGAAGCGCTCCGAACTTAACCTGCGTCATGCACGATCGGACACACCTGATCCGAATGAAAGCGGCGCGGAATCTCCCCTGCTGCCAACCAATCGGTATTTTGAGATCTCCGCTAGTGTAACTTTCTTCTAGATGCCTCAGCACCTCCGAGGAAAAGCTGCGAGGGAAACTTCCCAACGCCCGTTAGTTCTGGGATACTGTTTTTGACTCCTACTTTCTCTTCTGGCTTTTGCAGGGTTACGAGCAGGATGCCCTGGCTGATGCCCTTCGCGGATGCGATCTGGTCATCATCCCCGCCGGAGTCCCCAGGAAGCCTGGAATGACCCGCGATGATCTGTTCAAGGTGAGAATGCTGGCTATGAATGTCAAGACTGCTATGTGCCTGGAATGGTTCGAGAGGAAGCAAGCTCGGATCATTCAAGTGAAATAACGAGCAAGCACAATTGTAGCACTTGGGTTCTCTTCTGCTCCCAGCTTTTGGAAACGATCTCTGGCATGAAGCATGAATGATCTCTTTTACTCCCATTAAACTGTGCATATGCTGTGCCTGTGACTTGATGGTGCATGCCACCGAGTTGCATGGGGGAGGATCTTAATCCTAATCATCCACTTCCTCCCAGCATAGCAGCATGTGGAAAATCCACTAGGCTCAAGCATCTCTGCATCTGATGCTAGCCCGAGGCTTGATGATGTGTGCCTCTTGATTGCATGCCAACATCCAGAACCCAATCCACTCTCCCTCTTCAATATCCACCAACTTCTCACGCCACTTCACCTCACTGCTACCATCTCATTTCACCCCATTTGCTACCTTCTCACCTCACCTCACCCCGCTGCTGCTTTCTCACCTCACCTCACCTCACCTCACTACTACCTTCTCACCTCACCTCACCTCACTGCTACCTTCTCACCCCACCTCACCGCACTGCTGCCTTCTCACCTCACCTCACCTCACCTCACTACTAACTTCTCACCTCCATTCTGCCCATGTTCTCCTCTCTTCAGATCAACGCCGGCATTGTCAGGGGACTGGTCGAGGCTTGCGGAAAGCACTGCCCCGGAGTGAGTTCACATGATGTATACATCAAATACAATAACTAAATAGTATGCCATATTACGAGGTGCAAGGCTGAGGGGGCCTGCCCGTTTGCTTGCACCAGGGCCAACCACCGATGATGATGGATAGATGGATGGATAGGCCTGGTTCGATTACATGGTCTACTAGCCTTCAGGCTGCTCACCATCTGTGGGCAGAGTAAGCATGGGTAGTATAAATGCTGTGACGCCACACCCTTGCAGACTGAACATAGCAGACAAGTTATATGCAACGTCGCCAGCGACGCGGAAAATTGGCGGGGTTTGTTGGCAATGGAACGAAAGGTGGCAACGATGGAGCTGACTGAAGTGAGCTAGTTACGCGACCATTGGCTGACGTTACGGGCGGGCAAGAATTTTTTCGGTCAGTCAAACGGACAAATGGGTAACCCTGGGGGCTCCCGCCCCCTTGAAGAGGGGGCTCCGCCAAAAAACTTGACTAGTATGCTCAATTTTACATTAAGCATTTTCGGCAACTTCTTGAGCATGCACAAGCAAATGTATACATTTATGCTTGTCTGCTTGTGCATGCACTAGTAGTTGCCGAAAATGTTTACCAAAACACCGAGTCTACTATTCCAGTTTGCATGAATACCTGGCATGTTACATTTGTAATTGGTAATCATTGCATCAAGGCAACACTTGCCGACATATTCACTATCTCGAGGTCCTCCTAGCCTAACTATAGAAGAGTGGTGCTTCGTGCCGCTCAATACAAATCCAGTGGGCTACTCAACTTTTCAATCATTCATGAGTAGCTCACCCAGCTACACAACCTTGCCTAGAGAAAAGTGAAATAATAAAACACTGCTCGAGGAAGCATGAACACTGCTCTCTGAAAAACCACTGCATTTTCTGATTATAAACATTAACAGGAAATAAGGAAACACAACTATTAACATAAATACACATAAGATAGACCATGGGGTGGGGGGGTGAAGGGGCAGAGAGACAGATTTTCACAGACAGGTGACAGTTGCTTTGGAATGCCTGTCATACTAGCTTTCGGACTCACTAGACGCTTCAGGTGAAGTCCAAAGGTGGGAGAGAGGAGCTGCCTGTAAGCTTCTTCTTAATCTCGGGCTTAGTTAATTTGGTGCTTCAGAATGGCAATTTTTAGAAAGGGTTCAAGTCGATGGGGCGGAAGCCCCGACGGCTTAAAAACACACTCTAACTCAAACACTAGCATAGAGGGTTCTCTACATGGACTACAGGCTAGGCCCTGGGATTAAAGAGTCTCTGTGAGTGTTTGTGTTTGTGCGTGTGGCCGTATGTGTGTGTGGGGGGGGTGGGGGTGGAGTCGAGCTTAGAGCTGATCTTTGTGCGCTGGGCGAGCGCTGCTTCAATATGCATGAGCCTTGAAGCCCAGCCTTGGTTATAGCAACGGCCTTGGTTTTGATCCATAGTGCGCTGATGGGCCATCTGCATCTTTGACTGATTGGTTTGGGAGCCTATCAGGGAGTTAGCTTCCACCCAGCTCCATTAGCCAATGACTGATTTGAGCACGAAGGTCACATTTGCATTGGGATGCCTGGCATGCTAGCTTTCAGACGCACTATCTTTCAGTAGCTTCAACCCATCAGGGAGTCCTTGAGTCCATCAATCTATTACTCACACTGTCTTTATTTTTGGCTACCAGCACCATCTAGGCAGCTCCCCGAGACTGCCTCTGGGCCAAACTCAAAGATTCCAGTAGCACTGGAAAGCTGACGAGTTCAGCTTCCAGATGCCTAAGTTGCTTAAGGTTTGGATGCAGAGAGAGACCCGGGAGCTGCCTAGAAGCTGCTGTCCGTAGCTGAAAAGGAAAACTCTGACTTCTCGCCCCCTGATCTGAGCAATTTAGGGGGCCTTGGGCCTTGGCTTATTTCTCGCCCCCTGATGTGAGCAATCGCCTTGGTCTTGATGCCACTTGAGCCTTGATGCAAGCAATATCTCCCCATGTTTGTTGGGTGAAGCCAACTGACCCCAGGCCTGGGGAAGGCTAACACCCAGGCCTTCTCTATACATGGGAGTTAACCTCACTTGAGCCTTGGTGCAAGCAATATCTCCCCATGTTTGTTGGGTGAAGCCAACTGACCCCAGGCCTGGGGAAGGCTAACACCCAGGCCTTCTCTAGGCATGGGAGTCCACCTTATCCCAGGCCTTAGCATTCTTATGAACATCGTCTCATGCACGCTCATGTCATTAGCACTAAGGGAGTCAACCCCACTTGAACCCCCTTGACACTTAAAGCAATTTCCTGACTGACACTTATGTTGAACCCCCTTTCCGGACCCTGTTTTAAGCCCCTTTCCGGAACTTTTATACCAAACTTGTTTACCTGTATACCGAAATGTATACCTCCTACCCCGACCCTCACTTTGACTTCCACTTCGACAGGACTTCCCCCACTGTCCCCTTATGCCCCTAATTTTCCGCAAACCATGCTATTCATGCAGGCTGTCCTGAACATCATCTCCAACCCTGTCAACTCCACCGTCCCCATCGCTGCGGAGACCCTGAAGAAGATGGGTGTCTACGATAAGCGCAAGGTCCTGGGTGTCACCACCCTGGATGTTGTCCGCGCCAAGACCTTCTACGCGTAAGTCAGCCCGCACTAGCTGGCAATATTGTTTTCGTTACATTTGTTATCCTCCTCTTGCTGACGAAGATGGTCGTCTATGACGCCAAGTTCTGGGTGTCACCACTCTGGATGTTGTCCGTGTCAAGACCTTCTACACGTATGTCAGCCAGAGCTTTTTTCAAATCTTAATATGGGGTTTTCTAGCTTTAAGGCTACACAAAGCTATAAAAGCACTGAAATGCTGTCCCTGGATGAGGCCTAAAACCATGATAGGCTTTATAGCCTCTTAGGGGTGATTTGAAGGACCATTTAGGGGGGATTTTTTTAAAACATTTACATATCGATAATATGTCAAAACGTTGTCAAGACTAGGGAACACTACATACATTGCGAAAAAAATCCCTGTCTCCGTTGTTACTGTTGCGCTTGCTGTCCTCTTGTGTGTCTTGGCGCACTTCATGTAATATATATTCACACCGCTCTCCACCACCACCCACCACCCGCTCACTCACCCACTCACCCACCACTCCTCCATGGACTGCCACAGGGAGTTGAAGGGACTGGACGTCTCCAGCGTGGACCTCCCCGTCATCGGTGGACATGCCGGTGTCACCATCCTGCCCCTGTTCTCCCAGGTACGTTTAGACACTGTTACAAATGGCCTCTTCAGGTCAAAGTGATGCCCTGTGACCAGATACCCGTGAAGGGCCAATGCCCTTAATTTTTGTTTGGGCAAGGTTGTACCAGACCCTTATTTGACCCCCCTGGTGGAGGGCTAGTTATTTGCCTTATTTACTGCGAACTCTTTGACTGATATTTTAGCTACATTTAATGTTTTCTATCACTCCAGCCTATGTATCGTCTACATTGATGTTCATGCCGGTGTCACTATCCTGCTCCTGTTCTCCCTGGTACGTTTAGATACTGTTACTGATGGGCGTCTCAGATCAAAGTGTTGTGATGCCCAGTGACCAAATACCCTTGTAAGGGCCAGTGCCTGTCGGAGTTACTAGACTATGAGTGCTTAGTTTTTTTCGGGCAAGGTTCTACTTGACCCTCATTCGACCCCCCTTGGGGTGAGCGGGCTAGTTTTGCGCCTTATTTACTGCGAACTCTTTGACTGATATTGTAGCTACATGGAATGTTTTCTATCACTCGAGCCTATGTATCGCCTACATTAATGGACATGCCGGTGTCACCATCCTGTCCCTGTTCTATCAGGGTAGGTTAGGATACTGTTACTGATGGGCGCCTCGGGTCAAAGCGCTGCGGTGCCCTGTGACCAGATATAAAGTGTTGCGCCTCATTCACTGCAAACTCTTTGACTGATATTTTAGCTGCATTTAATGTTTTCTATCACTTGAGCCTATGTATTGCCTATATTGGTGGACATGCTGGAGTCACCATCCTGCCCCTGTTCTATCAGGTTTTGGTTAGGATACTGTTACAGACACGCCTGATATATTTAGGGGTAGGCAATATGATATCATATGATGCCGGCGGTCTGAGTAGGTAACTTTGCCATGGGGCATCACATCATATGATATTAAATCATATGATTTTGTATGATATCATACTCGTCTTTGGTCAACATCATATGATTTGCCGTTCCCTAGCTATATTAGTCTGCTGTACTAATTTAATATCCGCCCGCCCATGCGGCCACCCATCAATTCATGACCACCCACTCATATGGCCTTTCTCCCACCTCCCTGTCACCCACCCACCTCTCCAACCACTTCCCTTTCACTGGTGGGCATCCCCACCCACCCCACCCATCCCCACCCACCCATGTAAGCAGGCCACCCGCAGGATTGCCCTCACCCCTAACTTATGCTCGCAAAAAGCTTAAAACCTGTATACGTATTGGCTTACCACAACATACACATGCACCCATCCATCCCCACCCATTCGCGTGAGCAGGCCACCCCCAAGATCGCCCTCACCCCTAACTAACTGATCACTAAAAGCTTATAACCTGGATACATATTGGTTTAACACAACAGACCCCCGTCCATCCCCACCCATCCATCCCCACCCCACCCATTTGTGTGAGCAGGCCACCCCCAAGATTGCCCTCACCCAAGAGGAGCTGGAGGCTTTGACCAGGCGCACCCAGGATGGTGGAACTGAGGTTGTTACTGCCAAGGCTGGAAAGGTACGAGACGGATCTAGACCGATGGGGCATATCGAAAACACTACAGACTCTACGCCAGCAGTGAGATTCGAACCCCCCGTTGTTTCGGGGATAGGGCTCCAAAACCAGTGTGACGGATAGCACTAGACCGATAGCACAAATGGAAAAGACAGACTCGAGATGCCAAGATATGCTAGTTGTAGGCTATTCCCCCTTCCTTTGAAAGGGAAGTGTCGGTGATTCCAGTCTCTGAGTAATGTTTGTTTATTACAAGTAGTTCAGGAACAGCAATGTGGTTTCATGTCCTGGTCATGTCCAAGATGCTACTAGGTGATGGATGAGTAGAGGAGGCAATGTTTGGAATGCAAATCAAGCATGCTTATTTATGTCCGCGATCAACTGGGTCAGGCTTTAGGGTTTATGCAAGCTGCAAACACACATGCACACATTGCCCTCCCATACGCTCACTGCAAACAGACTAAAAGACACACCCAAAGACAACCATTGCCTGGCTATCCCCACACACCTTCCCGCAAATTGGTTAAAAACATGTGCGCACAAACACACACATTAACACACTCTCTAATCCCCTGCCTCAATGCCCAAAACGATTTACTGCCCTGTCCATGGCTTACACCGCTGCCCTGTTTGCTGTCTCTTGCCTGCGCGGCCTGAACTAGGCTCACAACCTGCACACACACTGTCTAAGCAACTGCCCCACAGCCCACAGGATCTGCCCCACAGCCCACAGGATCAGCCCACAGCCCACAGGATCAGCCCACAGGATCAGCCCACAGGAACAGCCCACAGGATCAGCCCACAGGATCAGCCCACAGGAACTGCCCCACAGCCCACAGGATCAGCCCCACAGCCCACAGGATCTGCCCCACAGGAACTGCCCCACAGGAACTGCCCCACAGCCCACAGGATCAGCCCCACAGCCCACAGGATCTGCCCCACAGCCCACAGGATCAGCCCACAGGATCAGCCCACAGGAACAGCCCGCAGGATCAGCCCACAGGATCAGCCCACAGGAACTGCCCCACAGCCCACAGGATCAGCCCACAGCCCACAGGATCTGCTATCCTGTCCATGGCTTACACCGCTGCCTTGTCTGCTGACTCTTGCCTGTGCGGCCTGAACTGGGCTCGCAAACTGCTAGCACACACACATGCACACAGTTTCTAAGCCACTACCCCAATGCCCTACTACCCACAGGGATCTGCTACCCTCTCCATGGCTTACACCGCTACCCTGTCCACTGTTGCCTCCTTGTGCGGCCTGAACTAGGCTCACAAACTGCAATCACACACACACGCACAGAGTGTCTTAAGTCACTGCCCCAATGCCCCTCTTCCCACAGGGATCTGCTACCCTGTCCATGGCTTACGCCGCTGCCCTGTTCGCTGACTCCTGCCTGCGCGGCCTGAACGGACACTCCGCTATTGAGTGCGCTTATGTTGAGTCCGATATCACCGATTCCCCCTACTTTGCCTCCAGGGTCAAGCTCAGCACTGAGGGTAAGTTCGGGGCTGGGGCAGGAGCTGTGGAGGAAGGATGGGCAGGGGCCATGGTAGAATTAAGCAGCGGCTGGGGCAGGACCTAGGCAGGGGCCGGGGCATAAGCTAGGCAGGGGCCAGGGCAGAATAATGATAACGCCTAATGGGGCGTGGTTTGAAGGGAGCTTCGTCTTCCGGCGGTAGGGAATGGGCTGCTACTTAACCTGGACAAATCTACAATGGCGGTTGGCTGCGACTGCGAACACCAAGGTGCACCCGTAGGGATTCGAACATGGCACCTTGGTCGTTCTAGGAGCTCTGCCACTGAGCTATTCGTCAAACGGGGATAGCACACAGGGCAGAATTAGGTAAGGGCTGAGCTGTGTTGGAGAAAGTCATTTTTTCTTCCTTGTATATGCAAAGCCTATGATGCTGATAATCATCATGCACCACTTCGGCTCACAATGCAAGTTTCGTGCCACTTCACATACAAACCCTTGCATCTCACCCAAACTCTCTCACTCACTCTCTTTTTCTCTTAAATGGCGTTTTACCTGAACTGAACACATCTCTGAACCTGGACTATGACTCTCTTGCATCAATGCATCCCCTCTCATCCCTTCCCACACGAGTCCCCCCACCCCCATGCACAACACACACGCACCTAATGCACGGCACACACATATACATTTTTACACTCACCTCAAGTACCATCCCTCACACCACCCCTCATTCGTTATGCTGCAGGTGTTGAGACCGTCCATGGACTGGGAGACCTGTCCGACTACGAGAAGGAGGGCCTCAAGCTCATGCTACCCGATCTGATCTCCCAGATCGAGAAGGGTGTTGCCTTTGCCAAGGTAAGATGCTGTGTCATGGTTATTGGAAGGATCGACCTTGGGCATGGTGGGGGGGCTGGGAGATTAACCTCATGATGGGGGGTGGGGACGGGAAGGTATATTTCATCAAGATAGAATGCCATTGAATGGGGGGGGTGGAAGATCATACTCTCCTCAAGTCACTCGCACACACACTTTCTCCCTTGCGGCTCGACTAAACCCACCATCCAACCTTCTTTCCTCGCAGGGTGCTTAAATTAGGTGCTTGTTGGTGGCGTTAGTCCTTCAATCCCTTTGGCTCTGGCACTGCCTGACTGCAGGGTCCTACGAAGAAGAATTGTTATAAGGTTCTATACGCCGTCAACACGGCATGTAACCGTCTACATCAAACAATACTCCCCCCCTGCGAGATTCCCACGGAAACCAGGGAGTGTTACAGGGTTTGAACTCAAGACCGATGATAGATATGTCCAGGTCTCTGCGCAGACAGTTAAACAATTTGTCCTAGTCCCAAGGTCCTAAGTCTGCCTGTGGTCAGTTTGTTTATTCAGTTCTCCATATTTTATTCATCCCAGCTTCCGAGGTGGTGTTTGGCTCGTCTAGCAACCTGACCAGGTTATGTTGTGTAACCAGCACCAATGTGTGTGTATGTTACAGCCCAGGGGTAGGCTAAAGAGACTTGCCCAACCGTGATATGAAGGGCTTGAAAAGAACCCAAACAATCGTTTTGCTAACGGAGGGCCAGATTCTTGCAACAGCGCCAAACCGATGCGTGACCTCATGTCCAGGGTTGTCCAAAACAGTTCGTTTCTTGGCTAAGGCACATATTTGGGACAGGGAAACGCATGGGCTGAAAGTGTAGGAATCGCTGACTGATGGGACGTAGATTTGGGACTGGGAAACGCAGAATCAGTTCATGAAACCAAGTTTCTGCAGTACCTTAAAACAACCCTGACATGGAAGAGTGAATTTATGTTTGTTAGCTAATGATAGATCCTCCGACGTCATCAGCTCTTCAAATTTCACACCGTTTCGTGTTTGCCTGAACTTGAACTTGTTTACATACTTATATACCGGTAGCTTCAGCCAGCAATTTGGCTGCTCGCCGTCTTAGGCAGTACAAGTTATCAGGAAAAATGTATACGCGAACAATTGCTTCTTCCTCATGTTTTCTTCTTCTTTGTGTTTACCAGAGCTGCCAAGATACCATCCTGCAAGCCCCCCCTGAGCCCCGAGCATACAATAGCACTACCCTTAGTAGGTCAGGTCTGAACTCACACAGTCCCCCCCACCCCCACCCCCACCCACCCACCCACCTCCAAACAAGGGCGTGACCGCCCTTGTGTTGGATTGGACCAATTGGACCAAGGGATCCGCTGGTGGCTGGGGAAATCGCTGTAACCATGCCATGGAGGGGCGGTAACTAGGGTTGTTTTGTGTGCGATGTGAGGTGTGTGTAACCTTGTTGCTGCCCTCGTAAACCTTGTTGCTGCCCTCGTGGCTGTTCTTGCGGAATTTGTGTCTCGTATACCGCGCTCAGGTACACAGTTGCGCGTTACCTCATAAACTGGGGCTGTGCACCCCCCGGATGTGACTAGGCAGCCCCTTCGGGATGACTTGACCGTCGAATCCCAACGTCAAGTGGTTTGGGGCGCAGTTTGACTTAAATCTACCTGGAAGATGAGGTGACGTGACTGCAAATACAACTTGTCTGAAATTTGCTTCGAGTCGGAGAATAGGTGACTGCCTTTGCTAGCTTATTGAGCTGCCTGCCGTTTGCAAACGTCAGTTGGTGGGGTCCAAATGCAACTTGTAGGGCGAACCTTAGGTTCCCTAGCGCACCCGTTTGGCGCCTCCGTTTAGCGCACCCGTTTGGCGCATCCGGCAGTACGCCTGATGTACCAAAGTCGCTACCCATGGAGGGGCGGTAACTATATTGACCGCCCACTGTGCTATTGGTTTTTGGAATTGTAAGCTTATGTATGGGCGGTCGGTTATGTACTTATGTTGTAGCCTTGTTGCTTACTAAGTAACAACAAAGTAACAAACAAACAAAAAAAGGGACATTTTGCAGGGTTACTATGTTTAAGCAGTATTGAACGTGCCTATACTGTCATGCAAAGCATACATGAAGGTTGGCTTTAGTTGTAAGAATTCAATGCAGAAAAAATGAGACCAATCAGAGGTCGGGTTAATTGTAGGGATTTTTGACAAGGTGTTGCGTGTGTGGGCTGGGCAGTATGAGCCGTTCCGGTCTGGGCTGCACCCGACGCGGGTGGGTGGTCGGGTGTGTCGGGGTGGAATGCCTGTAGCGTGGGTCGGCATGCATTGGGCTGGCCGGGTGGTTATGCGTTGTGTGGGTATGACACGAATGTAGCGCAGTTTAAGAGCGCATGTGGCATGTGCTTTGGGAGAATAGGTGAGCATAGGGTCTCAATAGCCGCTCTGCCCATGATTTGGAATGGCTGGGCCTAGAGTTGCGCCTGGCCATGGAGAATGGAGATAAGTGGCTACCATTGTGCAACGCCGCTGCCCCCTAGGTCGAAGCACGAATCTGAAAGCTGCATTGGTCGAAGCTCTGCAGCTCCTCAGGGTGGTGTCACCTTCTTGGTCAGCGAGTTAGTTCTTACTTGTGTAGCTTCGCAGCTCCGCAAAAGGAACGATTGGTACTTAGGTTGCTATAAATAGCAAGTAACTTTGGCTGAGACGGGGGTCGGAAGTGCACCAGTTATCAATTCCGCAGTTCGAAGGTCAGCATATGCTCAATTTACACGTCCGCAAGTAGCACGTCCAGCAGGTTGCAGGCGATGGGCCCCTAGGTCAGAGCACGTAGCTCAAAGCTGCGCTGGTCCAAACTCCACAGGTTCGCAGGGTGGTGTTACCCACTTGGGCTGATCCGTAATTAATTTTGAAGCTTCGCAGGTCTGCAGAACGAATGATCAATACTGAGGCATGCTATTAATAGCAAGATTGGCAGATTCAGAGGTTGGAAGAGCACGAGTTCAATTCAATTGCGTAGTTCAAAGTTAGCATTTGCGCAATTTGCACGTTGCGCGCAAGTAGCAGGTCCAGCCGCGATGGGAGTTTGCAGGCGATGGCTCAGGGTCGGACGGAAACGCGAATGTCGCATGGACAGTTGGCTTGCGGCGGACGCGAACCCTTTAGGTTCCGACTCACGACTCCGCACCCGGTTACTCGTTTTTGTTACACTCACGTGCTAGTTGGTCGGCTCCCTTTTAAGTTTGAGTGACTCGGTTTAACTCTTGAGTCTCTCCTACATTGAGGGCGGTAATGAGTCTCTCCTACATTGAGGGCGGTAACGAGTGCCCCAATAGTGCCTCGATTTGAGCGGTCTTAATGAGAAGGGGAATGATGAAGCAAGTAGAAAGTTACAAGGGTCTTCGTGTTTTGCGTTCAGTTCGGGCCGCTCTTAAATGAGCGGTCCCAGGCCAAACAGGTGAGGGGTAACGCAAGTGGACAGAGCAGGGTCAGAGCCTGGGGGCAGAGGGCCGACCAACGGAGCGGAAACTTGGGACGATCGGGCCGTGCGGTTTTGAGATCTCGGCTTGAGTCGGCTTGAGTAGGCTTGGGTCCTCCCCGGGGGGTCCTCCGGGCCAGCCAAAAGTACGACCCGCCTGGGGTCTACAAACCAGGCTACAAACTGTGGTCTCCACATCTCTCGATAGTCAAACCTCTCTGTAGCCTCGATCATTGTCGGCCCAGAACGCCACCAGTCGCAGCAGCTGCACCGGTCTCTTCCCCAAATCTGACATTACATTCCAATTACAACCCCGGACGTTCAATCAGGAGACGTCCATGGTCAAGGGCGAGGAGAAAGCCACCCTCAGCGATGCGCTCTGGGTGGTTCTTGAGAGGGACGTCAATCTCGAAACAGACGACCATCTCCTTTGCTCCAAGACTCGACAGATCTGCAGACTTGTGTGCTCGAGTCTGCGCAAGGACGTGGAGGCCTACACGCAACGCCTGACGTTACAATTCAAGGTTAGCGATTGGGGCTGCTGAAGTGATTCACATGAGCATCGGGCTTGCTGATACTATACATTATGATAAGGCCCAAATCCTTATTAGCATCATGTGATTGCCTCTAGACTCATTCCATGAGTCTAGTGCCAAACCTAGGATCCTGGATTAAAGCAGCATGTCTCTTACTCTCTTGCAACACTGCTGTTTGTGCATGGACCCTATTAGGAGGGCCTGGTAGATCAGATGGGCCACAGCTTCCCCTGGGAGAGATAGATGATCTCACTGCCACTTAATCTGTATATTTACCGTTTGGACATGTGTGCTTGTAATCTAATCGAAGCACCGCAGCTGCTTATCTATTTTGCATTTGTATCTCTGGATTCTCTGTTTCCTCATTTATAGGGAGAGGCATCAATCTATATATAGGTAGATCTACATAGATCTATGTAGACTATATAGATTTCTGTAGATCTGTATTGGCGAAGCTGGATTTTTGAACATCGGCACAGGGCACCTTACAAAAATCAAAATATGGTTTTACTATTACGGCATAGGGCACCATATCATATTGCAGGCGCTTCAACTGGATTTTCCGGTGTCTATCTGATGTAATTGCATATGTTGTAGATATACATAATATATCTATTTGCTACGTAAATATCTATATAGATCTATATTTTTGGGCAATATAGATCTATTTGCCGCCCCCCACTCATGTATTTATGTTACAGTCCAGGGGTAGGCCGAACAGGCTACAGGGACTTTCCCAACCGTGATAGGAAGGGCTTACAAATAAAAAAACATTGATGAGTTGAACCCCAAACAATCGTTTTACCGACAGGGGCTCTGCTTTTGTGCTACAATGATAATTTAATTCTACAATATAATTAAATCATCATCTTGCCTGGGATGATAATAAAAATGTGCGATTCTTATCGCATTTTTTATTAATTGTATTAAGTATTTCCATCCTTCAAAAGAATCAGGATTAATGGCCAGCTTCATTCTTGAGTCAGTATCCACCAATTGAAGTTCAATTTTCATTTTCTCAAAATAAAATTTCCATCCTCAGTGTGTAAAGGACATTCTAATGTGAAATGCATTTCATCTTCAACCACTCTTCTACCGTCAACCACCATATCGCAGCACTTGCAAATTCTGCCAGAACGAGAGGTACTCCTTTCTGATTCAACAAGTTATGAGCTCGAAGTCGTAGTCTTGCTATGCATTTAATATCAATCCTTGCAGCAGGATAGCCGGCTACTAGTCTAACTTGACATCTCGAGACTGTCTTTTCGATGTCCCCATAGCCTAGTCCGGCTTCACTGATTTCGGTGCCTGGTCGCAGACAAATCAAGGGGGGTTCGAATCTCACTGCTGGCAAGGGTCCGTAGTGTTTTCGAGTCGTAAGGATAAGATTCCCATAACAACCACGCACGATGTATCAACGTAAACTTGGTGTGTACGACGTCCAGTTGTAGGCGGGAGTCTGTCAAGGAAGTACGATCAAGAACGGTCGAAGAGTACTTGGTTCGAAGGAGTGACGGTTCACGGTAGGCAGGTTGCTGTCCCGACTGAGACCGGCCGGCAGGGTTTGCGTCCTGATGGAGACCAGATCGTGTACCTGAGCCTGGAATCGAGGACGCTTCCCTTTCTAAGGAGGGGGGAGTGTAGCAGGATGGCCTGCTACTAATCTAACTTGACATCTCGAGACTGTCTTTTCGATGTCCCCATAGCCTAGTCCGGCTTCATCCCTATCAATAAAACAATTTGTGTATGTGTAACTATGGTTTCCATCCTCTGATAGCATCTAATTTGCACACGTATTGGTTTTAATACCGATTCCTTGGTTATCACCAGTGTACAACGTTTTGTCAAACTGGCCAGCGGCAAAAGCGCACTAACGTCAAATCGGCAATGCAAAAAGCTCAAAAACTGCGCGATGTGTCCGCAGGGGGCTGAGAAAACTGCGCGAAACGCGCAGTGGGGCTCAAAAAGTGTGCGCGAAATCGCGCTGCTGCGCGCGCTTTGTAGTACCCTGGTTATCATCAAGATTCCTGGGGTTCACTGTAATGGGCTTCAATGTCTGTTGTTTTAGAGATGCCTTCATCAATATTTCCGAAGTCAATCTTACTCAGTGAAGTCTGGTTATCTTGAATAATATCAGAGAAATGTTCTGTAACACCTAATCTCTGAAAGCATCTTATTAATCCATGAGACCAGCATTGTTTGTTTCTATCTCTGGTTGCCATAAGAGCATTCTCTAGCAAGGCTGTTTTCACAAAATCATTGTCCTTACGGTCAATAATTTTATTTCAAAAGCCAATAAATTGTCTCAACCATAGAGCCCAAGTAGGTGATCTATCAAGTTCATTGAGTACCTAGTTGGTAGAGGTGTTATCTCTAACGCCAACAACCCTTTCCATAAACTTATTCTGAGCAGATTCACATTTTCCTTCGATACTCTAAGAAGTATTAATCTTACCCAGACGGTCTGGAGCCCACACTTCACACCAGTAGTTGAGGATATGTTGGCCAAGTGTGCCGTTAAGGTAACTTAGGATATTGGCATTTGTGAGATCCATCTCGTTGCACTGTTTCCAGAGTGCATGAGTAGCCCTTTTGGCGGCAACACGTACGTTGTCTCTCACTGGCATCGTGTGTGCTGCCATTCCTGCCTTGTTTCCCCTTAAAGGCAATTCCTAAATAAACAAACTCCTCCTTAATGGCAAGGTCCTAGCCTTTGACCTTCCATTTGTAGGTCATCATTCCATATATAAGGTCTAGGGGGCGGCAAGTAGGTCTATATTGCCCAAAAATATAGATCTATATAGATCTGTATATAGCAAATATATCTATTTTGTATATCAACAACACATGCAGTTACATCAGATAGACACCGGAAAATCCAGTCGAAGTGCCTGCAATATGATATGGTGCCCTATGCCATAATTGTAAAAACATATTTTGATTTTTGTAAGGTTCCCTATGCCTAGGGAGAGGCAAAGACCGATAGATCTATCGATATCCCTTGTCCGAGGCCCCCCCCGGTCCTGATATATCTATATAGATCTATATGGATAGTTTGAGCCGTCCACTGTTCCTAAAACTTGCTATTCGCTTTCGTCGCACTGTTCCAAATGAAAACGGCAAATAGCCTTCTGAATAAAGCTGGCTTACTAAGTTATAAGAGCGATCGGAAGTCGCCTGCAGCCGTCTTGGCCGTTCTTGAGAAAGCCCCACCGGCTTCTAACTTAAGAGCAAACTTCGATGCGCGGATTGAAGAGGTGGTCCTTGCCTGTTGTTTTGTCGCGCTTGTGACATTGGCATCAGTCCCAACAACATTAGCAACTTGACGAACGCGCACATAAAGGCATGCAATCAAGACGTCAGTGGAGAGGGTGTGTGTGTGTGTGTGTGTGGGGGGGGGGGGGGGCTGCCACTACTACCGCCCCTCGTAAGGCTCCCTAACAGTCCTAAAGAATGGTGCTCCTATCCTGCTAGCGAATAGGGCTTTAGCCTATAGGGGATAATTCAGGGCGACTGCACAATCTGTCCATGTAACCCTACTAGTCTACTACTCAGCGAAGCAATCGCGGCCTAATGATGATGATGAACTGTTCAGCAACCAGTAGCAGCTTCTAGGCAGCTCCCTGTGCACTAGTTTGGGCTGAATAGCCAGCCAGGGGAGCTACCTAGAAGCTGCACAAATTAGACAGTTTAAAGACTTTTCTAGGACCTGATGTATTCTGAACTGCTTATGGTGATGAGATGATGATGAGGGTAGGTGGGGCTAGGCCTGGGTTGGTTTGGAGGCTATATCGTGACTGTTTAGTACGTGTCCGCACTGGCAGCGAACTTCACAAGTGATTACTGAACTAAAAATAAATCCAGTATTGTTTTTGAAGGCACAGGGCACCTTCATATGATGCAGACTACATGTGAAATAAATCCCAGATTCTTCATAGGCCTCCTTGAGGTACCGATATACCATATATATATATATATATATATATATATATATACATACATACATACATATATATATACCATATATATATATCTATATGTTGGGGCAATATAGATATATTCGCCGCCCCCTACCTTTGCCGATTTTCAAAAATCCAGCTTCGCCAATATAGATCTATATATATCTATCTATATCTATATCGATGCCTCTCCCTAATAAGGTCACTATGAAATACTACATTCTGATGCCTTCCTCTTCACCACATTTATCTGAAAAGAACTTCTCCAATTGGTCAATAAAGGGACCAAATAAAAGCGGGGAAAGATTATCTCCTTGTTTAATGCCTGCCTCAGCTAAGATGGCAGCGCTAATATGTATGATTGCGTGCACGTACTCTCATACGGACTTGTTTACACATGTTTCTCAGGGTAAACAGGTAGTTGCTGTGGTTACTCAAGGTTTCTCAAATGCCGTTTGGTTTGTCTTCTGTTCATCTCAGCTGTACACATGCACATCCATGCACACACACCACCCCAATACCATCATTAAGTTTGCTTATGTCTAGGGAACGGCAACTAATATTAGTGTTTGAAAAACGAATATTAACTAATATTTTAATCGTGTCACAATAACAATAGTTTTCCAAATAAATTCGAATTTCTGGTGAGATGGCTCGTCCGACTAATATTAAATAATATTATTTATTCATTAACATAGCCGACCCCTACTTATGTCTGCCTCTTTTTGTACTTGTAAGGTCTTTTGGTTATTTGTGTTTCTTTTTCCTCAGTCCCACAAGGTTAGGTTTCACCCGGTGTGCACTTTCCTAGCACTATGAATAAAACAGCCTTTTACGAGGCTGCTAATTCACGGGCGGATTTCGTTTAGTGAAAATCAACTGACCCACCTCGTTATATTTCAGGAGGACCCTTAGTCAAGTTTTGTCTATCATCCAAAGCATTCTACGATGCCTATGGAGCAAATAACGAACTGGATTTATCTATAGTTGCCCCCTGTACCCCAAAAAACAAAAACCAACATTGCTTCCTTCTTACACCGCAGGCTAGCACCAACCTATCTAAGCCCTTTGTGCGTTGTCCACTACTGAAGTGTGTGGTTGTTCATGGTGAGCCAGAGAGCTTCCTGCTTCATTGGTTGTCTGATGGACTGCCAAGCTCAGTAGATTTTCTAGAATTACCGAAAGGCACTTTTGAGGATTTGGAATTCCTTCAATCCTGCCCTAATCTGCACACCATCAATCTGCATGGGTGCGCCAACTTGATGGATGTTGCAGCTTTGGGTTCTTGCCCTAATCTGCGTACCATCGACCTGTCCGAGTGCTGCCAACTGGTGGATGTGTCGGCTTTGGGTTCTTGCCGTCATTTGCATACCATCCACCTGTCCGGGTGCGTCAACCTAGTGGATGTGTCAGGTTTGGGTTATTGCCCTAATCTGCATACCATCGGCCTGTCTGAGTGCTGCCAACTGGTGAATGTGTCAGCTTTGGGTTCTTGCCCTAATCTGCGTACCATCATCATGGGGAGTTGTGTCAAGCTGGTGGATGTGTCAGCTTTGGGTTCTTGCTGTCATCTGCATACCATCGACCTGTCGGGGTGCGTCAAGCTGGTGGATGTGTCAGCTTTGGGTTCTTGCCCTAATCTGCGTACCATCATCATGGGGAGTTGTGTCAAGCTGGTGGATGTGTCAGCTTTGGGTTCTTGCTGTCATCTGCATACCATCGACCTGTCGGGGTGCGTCAAGCTGGTGGATGTGTCAGCTTTGGGTTCTTGCCCTAATCTGCATACCATCGATTTGTCTGGGTGCGACAACATGGTGTATGTGTCAGCTTTGGGTTCTTGCCCTCATATGCATACCATCGTCCTGTCTCAGTGCGACAACATGGTGTATGTGTCAGCTTTGGGTTCTTGCCCTCATCTGCATACCATCGTCCTGTCTCAGTGCGACAACCTGGTGGATGTGTCAGCTTTGGGTTCTTGCCCTAATCTGCATACTGTCGACCTAACTTATTGCGACAACCTGGTGGATGTGTCAGCTTTGGGTTCTTGCCCTTATCTGCATACTGTCAACCTGTCTAGGTGCAGCTTATTGGTGAATGTGTCAGCTTTGGGATCTTGCCCTAATCTGCATTCCATCAGCCTGAATTGGTGCAACAACCTAGTGGATGTGTCAGCTTTGGGTTCTTGCCGTCATCTGCATACTGTCAACCTGTCTTGGTGCAGGTCACTGGTCAATGTGTCAGCTTTGGGTTCTTGCCGTCATCTGCATACTGTCAACCTTTCTTATTGCAGCTTACTGGTGGATGTGTCAGCTTTGGGTTCTTGCCCTAATCTGCATACGGTCAACCTGTCTTGGTGCAGGTCACTGGTCGATGTGGCAGCTTTGACGGCGTGCTCGAGCCTGCGTATTGTTGACTTTTCTTCATGCGCCTCGCTTGTGGTTTTGCCAGAATTTGGCTCATGCTGCAATCTGATTAAGTAACCATGAGGAAGATGATGAGGATGAGGAGTGAAGGAGGGAAACAGGATGAGGATGGAAATTCAGTGGTTTTCGGAGGTCCCACGTGTCGGTGTGAATACCGGAAACCACATTGCCATATGTACACGTGTGTAGTACCTCTGCGTAGACCTGCCATATAGAGGCTTCAAATTACAAGGGTGCGCATGTGTTACGACTGAGCCCTTCAAGGGCTAAGTCGTTATGACTGATCGGGAAAAGGTTGATCTCCATTGTATGAACTGGGCGGACTAGGACCCCGCCTACAGCTCGGAAAGGCCGATGGTGGGCAATTACTTCTTTCGCCGCACCATGTCCTTCCGGAAGTTACATGTCTCTCCAAGGTCGGAGCCGGGGTACTTCCAAGCGCGCGCTTATGCGCGCTGGCGTGCTGCCTTTTTGAGCCCCACGCACTGCGCGTTTCGAGCAGTTTTTTGCAACCCCCTGTAGGCGCAGCAAGCAATTTTTGCGCTTTTTGCTCTACAAAGCGCAGTTTTTTTATTTTTTCAAGTGCACTGAAGCGCTGCCCAATTTGGTCAATGGAAGTACCCTGGTCGTAGCGCAAACGGGATTTATCCCGTGACAGCATGATCTTATATTGTTTCTTGAAGGTGAAGCTCTTATGACTGCCTATTCAGTTGTGGTGCGATTTCATGTCGTTTTTGGCCCTAGTTAATTACGAGCAGCAGCTTCTAGGCAGTTCCCCTACCTGGCTGCCTATTCAGTCATGGTACAATTTCATTTTTTTGCCCCTACACATAGCTAATAAATTACGAGCATCAGCTTGTAGCCAGCTCCCATGACTGCTTATTCAGTCGTGGTGTGCTTTCAGGTCGTTTTTGCCCTAGTTAATTACGAGCATCAGCTTCTAGCCAGCTCCCGTGACTTCCTACTCAGTCGTGGTGCAATTCCAGGTCGTTTCTGGCCCTAGTTAATCATGAGCAGCAGATTCTAGGCAGCTCCCGGGGGCTGCCTATTCAGATATGGTGCAATTCCGGGTCGTTTTTAGCCCCAGTTAATAATGAGCAGCAGCTTGTAGTCAGCTCCCCTGGCTGCCTATTCAGTCGTGGTGCGATTCCAGGTCGTTTTGGGCCCAAGTCAATTATGAGCAGCAGCTTCTAGGCAGCTCTCCTGTCTTCCTATTCAGTCGTGATGCAATTTCATATCGTTTTGGGCCCTATCCTAGTAACCTAGTTAATTATGAGCAGCAGCTTGTAGGTAGCTCCCCTGACTTCCAATTCAGTTGTGGTGCGATTTCAGGTCGTTTTGGGCCACAGTTTATTTCAAGCAGCAGCTTTTAGGCAGCTCCCCTGGCTGCCTATTCAGTCATGGTGTAATTTCAGGTCGTTTTTGGCCCTAATTAATCACGAGCAGCAGCTTCTAGGAAGCTCTCCTGGCTGCCTATTCAGTCGTGGTGCAATTCCAGGTTGTTTCTGGCCCTAGTTAATCACGAGCAGCAGCTTCTAGGCAGCTCCCCTGGCTGCCCATTCAGTCGTGGTGCAATTCTAGGTCGTTTTTAGCCCTAGTTAATAACGAGTTGCAGCTTCTAGACAGCTCCCCTGGCGGTCTATTCAGTTGTGGTGCGATTTCAAGTCGTTTCTAGCCCTAGTTAATCACGAACTGCAGCTTCTAGGCAGCTCCCCTGGCTGCCTATTCAATCGTGGTGCAATTCCAGGTCGTTTTTAGCCTTGGTTAATAACGAGCAGCAGCTTCTAAGCAACTCCCCTGGCTGCCTATTCAGTCGTGGTGCGATTTCATGTCGTTTCTGGCCTTACACATCACTAGTCGAAGAACCGTGGACTGGGTGGAATCGCACTTTTTACCGTGATTTGTTTCGGGGTTTTATAGACCCCCCCCCCCCCTTTCATCGCAATATTGGTTCTGAAGCCAATTGCCCAGAATCCAGAAAGAGCAAAAATCGCAGGGTTCTAAAACCCCTTGGAATTCAAGTCCAAAAAAGTCAGGCCAGCCAGGCCAGGTCAGCTTCAGGCCAAATCCAGCCCATAGGGCCGAGTCTCGAAACTATGGGTTTCATCGCAGGGCCGATTCTGAAAATGATGGGTATTGTCACATAATGCGAAATTTCGCAGCTAAAAAAACCCTGATTTGATTCCATTTTGAAGTTGGTGGTTGGCCCCAATGCAAACAAATGGACTGGCCCTGTCAACCTCACAACCTATAATAGGGCATCCTATTTATTTATGTAGTTAGTTTGTTAGTGCACTTTTAAGGCTGGTGCCAGGGTTGTTTTTTTGTGCTAGCATCTTAGGGAGCAGTTTTTGAAACAGGCTGTGCTCGAAAAGCAGATTTGGGAGTCTTCCTGAACAACCCTGAACACCCCCAGTGATAAAGAGGCTGAAACAGGAAAAAATGAGAACGTCTGGAGGGGCGTGGTGTCAAGGGGACCCTCCTGTACGTCGCAGCTGGGGAAAGTCATCATGGCAGACATAGTAAGTGTCACCCTCCAGGCAGTAGGGACTCCTTAAAAAAACAGGACCAATAATAGTGCAGTACCACCGGAGTACCACAGTTTCTGATTTTGTAACTGAATGAGCTGTAGCACTAGCTAGCTGTATCACTAGAATGACGGAATGAGCTGTAGCACTAGCCAGGTGTAGCACTCAAATTTCTGGATATGGAAAAAACAAACTACTATGTTGAGGATAGCTATGCCTCAAGCCACATGTTGGCATTAGCTATGCTATGGCAATATTGTAGAATACAATTATCACTATAGCACGGACTCAGGGCCCCCGACGGTTAAATGATTGTTTGGGGCTCAGTTCATTAGTTCTTTTTCTTTTTAAGCCCTTCCTATACGGTTGGGCATGTCCCTTTAGCCTATTTGTCATACCCCTGGGCTGGAACATACATACATACATGGCTGTAAGGTCCAAGCCAACAGCCAGCGTAGGTCCCTAGCTGTTGGTTATTGTTGCCATGGCTGTGTTACTGAAGCACCTTTCGCACGGTAGGGCTTCTATTTCTGACTGTAACAAGCTGTGGGTTATGAGTACCGTATTCTGAGTTTTGAATTTGATTCTGAGTTTTGAATTTGAATTGTTGCATGGTTTTACATTGCTTGAACTTGGTTACATAGCTCCAGCCAGCAATTTGGCTGCTCGCTGTCTTCGGCAGTAAAAACTATTGTTACATGGTTTTACATTATATACCGGCATGAAATGGAAGTATTCTGAGTTAATCATTTCGTGTAACCAAAACCACCTAGCGATCAGTGTTGGAATGCTTTGCTCCCGTCTCCATCCGACTTTATCATCAAGGTTAGTAGTGGGTCGGCACAACTGTTATTCAGGACGCTGCGTCCTCCTGATCAACGTCAGAGGGTCCGTTGCGTCCTCAGACACAACGTGGAGAGGGTCCGTTCCGTCGCAGACACAATTTCAGTGGGTTGGTTGCGTCGCAGACGGGTCGGTTGCGGGTTAGTTGCGTCTCCTATGATTAGCCGGTTGCGGGTTAGGGCGTAGGCTATGCTGGTCGGTTCCGTCTCAGGACGCAGGCTATGAAATTGGTTGCGTCTCGTGAAGGAGGCTATCCAATTGGTTCCGTCTCAGGAAGGATAGCGGGTGTCCTCTTGAACAACCCTAATCGGCACCTCCCGCCGACCTAAGCTTGGTAAACTTTGGGGCCGGTGAACCTTAGGCAGTCAGGCCAACTAACTGTCTAACACTCAACCTTATTAGTTCTCACACCCTCAGAAGACATCAACCGCCACAATTAATCCCCCTTTGCAGCAGTAACCGTTTCGGAAGGGATAGAGGACAACCAAACCTGAAACACAATTATGTATCTCCCCAGATCTCAACACCCTTCAACCTATGTTTATCATGGTAAATCTTATTCCGTCTGCCAAACAATGAAAAGGTAGTACTGTGTTTCTTTAGAAGGGCAACCAAGGACATCACGATTTACGAAGATGTTTCTTACGATTTGGTATATGGGATAAGACTGAAACCTGCTAGGAGAGTCAAGCAAGGATGCCCCTTTGGATATGTAACCAAGTTCAACTTCAAGTTTAGCCTACCCCTGGACCAGGAGGTGCCAAGGCCTGCAAAGTAAGGGCTATCGATTTTTTCTGATAATGGGATGGTTCATGGCGATGTTTTGAGCAAATTTCCAGGTCATTCTGAGCACCTCATTCGGGGGGGGGGGAGGGGGGNATGGTGGCGGTGGGGTTTGTGGTGCTAATGGCAAAAACCAAATAGTTCGTTAATCGGCTTCGTAATAGAAGCACACAGACTGGACAATAGAATTAAGAAGCAGTATCGTACAATTATGAGCTTGACCCGTGTCCTGGCGAGGAAGGCTTGCTGCAAGCTGCATGCTATAACAAATCAGGCCCCCCCACCCCCCTGGCCCCCGCCCAGTCCCCCTAAGATAATATAACAAAGCAATCATCATCTGATTTCCTATGATTCAAACACAAACTTGTGATTCCTATATTCAAAACAAAACTGGTGATTTCCTATATTCAAGCAACAAAATGGTTATTTCAGTCCTATATTCAAAACAAAACTGTCATTTCCTTCCTATATTCAATAAACAAAAAAAACCTTGGCATTTCCTATATTCAAAACAAAACTGTCACTTCTTCTATATTCAAAACAAAATCTGCCATTTCCTATATTCAACAAAACTGTCCATTTCCTATATTCCAACAAAACTTTCATTAATCACTATATTCAAAAACCAAAACTGTCCATTGTCCTATATTCAAAACAACTGTCATTTCCTATGTTCAAAACAAAATGTTCATTTCCTCCGTTGATTAAGTCAGGGTAGCCACATCACTCTTAATGTGATCTCTGTTTCTGGCCGGGTGAGCCATCGATCTATGTTTGCATGTATTTGTGTGTATGAGAGTGTGGTATCTATAGTGTGTGTAAAATTTGTCAATGTAGTGTGTAATGTATCATATATGTGTGTGAGAGGGGGCAAAATGGGATGGTACTGTGGTGTGTGCATATATTGGTGTGTAACGTGTGTGTTTTTTGTTTTTTTTGCTGTGTGCACTGTATTTGTGGTACAGAAGGAGATCCGTGTTTTATGTGAGTGTATCATCAGCGTGTTGTATGTATGTGTTTTATCCGTCGTGGTAAGTTGTCTAGAGTGCAATAGATATATTGGTGTTGAGCGATCGTGCTATAAGTCGCGAGTAAAGTGTATAATAGTAAATGTATAACAGAGTGGTGGCGGGGGCAGTAATATGACCTATACGTAGTGTATACATGTTGTGTATGTTGTGTAATGAGTGTGCATGTACGTTGTATGTGTGTATCAGTGGTTGTGTGTATATGTTTGTGCTTATGTGTGGCGGCATATATTGGTGTGTTGTGCACGTGCTCGTATGATGTGCGTATGTGTGTATGGAGTGTTGCACGTATGTGTGTATCGTGTGTCGCGAGTCAGTGTGCGAGTAGTGATATTGTTGTGTGCATTTTGTGTATGTGTGTGTTGTCTGGATGTGTATGTGGTGTATGTGTGTGGTATGTGTTTAATTTGTGTGCATCTGTGTGTATATGTGTGTGTGTGCGTATATGTTGTGTGTATGAGTTTGTATCTGCGTGTATGTGTGTGGATCCGTTTGTAATGTGTTGGCATATATGTGTGTGTGTATGTGATGAGTGTGCACGTATGTGTGTGTATCAGTGTGTGTGTATGTTATGGTTTCGTTGGTATGTGTATTATGTGTGCGAATGGTTGATACATGTGTGCAGTATGTGTGAACGCCACCGTGATGACTCATCAAAAAGGGACATGTCATAATGTCAGGGATTGAAGCCGGCACCAATGCTTGGACTCTTGTGAGGGCCACCAGCCTTTGCCCCTGACATCACAGGCGACTCCGCGTGGGGTTCAAAGCAATGACCTGCATTATGGCATAGATTTCCTTTTAAGATTGAGAAAACAGCTTCTAGGGCAGCTTCCAGACACATTCGGATGCTTATCTTTGGCTGATAGCCAGGCAGGGGGCTATCTAGAAGCTGCTGATGTAGCTCTGAAAAGGAAAACATTGCATTATGGTCCAAATAATAGAGTTTATTCATTATGTTGTGTCTTTGGCTGCATTACTTGCCCCCTGACATCACAGGCCACTCCGCGGTCTCAACAAGCAATGACCTGGCAGGTGACTATGGAACACGATTCCTTTTTAAGTCTATGAGCAGCAACCGCTTTAGGCAGATCCTGAGCCATCCTTGGGCAAGCAACAGCAATGCCCTGCACTATGGCACACGTTCCTTTAAGCTATGAGCAACAGCTTCTAGGCAGCTCCCTGAGCCATCCATTGGGCCAAGCCAACAGCAATGACCTGCACTATGGTTAGGGACCAGCATATCATATGATTTTGGCCAAAGGTGAGTATGATATCATATGATATCGTACAAATTGCATCATATGATATTGTATAGAAAGTGTAACTTTGGCCTAGTGACATGATATCATATGATATTGTATAGAAAGTGTAACTTTGGCCTAGTGACATGATATCATATGATATGATATTGCTGATCCCTAATTATGGTCCAAATAATAGAGTTAATTCACTCTGTAGTGTTTTTGGCTGCATTGCGTGTGCGTGCGTGTGTGTGTATGTGTCTGCACAATATTGCTTACGCTCTGCCTGCGAAGTTTGTTACAGCCCTGGGGTAAAAGAATAAGCTAAATGGACATGCCCAACCTTCAACTCAAAAGGCCTTTTCATTCAAATCTGAAAGTGGTTTTCCCCTAGCTTTCCTGTTTTAGGCCTGCTCCAAGGATCCATATAGCTATTTCTGGGCGGCCCGAGCTGGGGGGGACCGGGGACCGGGGGGGTTAAGTTAAACTAGACCCCTGGGAATGGTGAAGACTAAACCCCCAAGGCGGAAAAGCAGCTCGAACTATGAAGGAGCTCATCAACATAGGATGGGCACTCCAGCTCCCACCACCACCTCTCACCCACAGGATGAGCACTCCAGCTCCTATCTTGTAAGCACTTGCACCAGCAGGCTACACCATATATATATATATATACAATTAAACTTTACAGAAAACCCTCCAAGCTATCTTAAACTACTTTAGTTGGTCTGTATTAATGATTGGCAAAGCTAGCATGCTCAAAACTGACACCCTCTCATATATAAAGGGAACGACAACTAATATTAGTGTTTGAAAAACTTTTTTTTTTTTAGTGTCACAATAATATTAGTTTTTCAAATCAATTCGAAATTCTGGTGAGATGGCTCATCCGACTTCGCCTAGGATTCGTGTCCTAGAAAAAAATGGAAAAGACAAACAAGTTCTCCAAACCTCATTTGTATTGAATTTTCGGATTCTCCTTGAAATTCTATGACCCCCTTTTTTTAATCCCTTCAAAACAGAAATGTACCATTTCATGTTTTTTCGGGTATATTACACACCGTACTGTTCTCCAAATTTAACTTTTAATTAACGGGAGTACCCGGGATCGTGGCGTACGGTATAATACGAAATGAAAAAGCCGTCAACCTCAAATCACGTGCGATATTACTTGGGTAGGGCTTCGACTCCACATAGGGCTTACTACCGGCAACGAACCTAGGCTCCTCCCGACCGGACAAATTGCAGCAGTGCTCGACAAGTAGACTTTCTCATTTCATGGCTCAGCCCCTCGACAGATCCCCTAGCAGGACGCTTTACGCCCTTATAGCTCCAACTACAAGAAGCAAAGGACCCTGTGGGCTTTTTCGACCCGGCTCCGACAGGGGCAGATCAGGGTATACTAATTGTTAAATTTTTGCCAGCGCGTAAAGCGCCCAACTTCAAATTGGGTAGTCGCTTTGCAGTGAAAAAGCGCGCAAAAAACTGCGCGCTTGCGTCCCACAGGGGGTTGGAAAAACTGTCGCGAAACGCGCGTGGGGTTAAAAAAGCCGCGTGCCGAAAAATCGCTCTGCCGCGCGCGCTTTGTAGTACCCTGGGGCAGATCACCGTCACCAACAAAGAGGTGAATCAAGTTGCAGCCGAAGCTAGAGATACTGTCGTCCGCAACCCATCAACTACCTCTGCGAAGACGTGCAGCAAGTATTTCACTAAGAGGGCAGTGAATTTCATGCAAACGCTGGGTTACCTCCTAGACGGGTCTGAGCTCAAAACTAGACCCCAAAAGAAGAAGTATGTGACCTGGGAGCCCTTTCACAAGCTTCTGGCCATTGAAAGGCACACAACTCTCAGCTCCAACTGGTTGCTCAGACCTTCCAATGAAAGGTTCCATTTGGGAAGCATTGAGCCCAGTGTGAACAGCCTCAAACTCAACTTTCCCGTGGCTTTCAAGGACTTAACAGCCGAGACCTTGAGGAACTGGCTGACGCAGAGGGAAAGTACGCGATGAGCAGAAATGGTGGAGAGATGATGCATTCTTGGCCGTTAGCAGGGGTCAGGGGCGGGGGCGTGGGCGTGGGGGCGCTTCTCGTGGCCACAAGGCAGAAGTAAGTACAAGAGCAAGGATGGGCGATGAGCTCATTGGTCTGTCATCAAAAGAGACCCATCTGAAGGAGTGGGCTTGATGCGGATGGAGCTAGCAATTGAGGATGACTTGCTCTTGGCCCCTTCTAGGTCGCTGAGCAAGACATGAACTACGTCATGCTTCGCTTATGACATTAACTGGGCAAGAGATGATTTAAGAGTTAATGAAAACGATTTCGAATGTCTTCATTCATAGTCGTTCAAGGAGACTGGGAGGGTGATGAGGAAACAAGATGGGGGATCATTAGAAATAGGAAGAATGGTACACTCCGGGCAGGGCCTAGAAAAGGCCACCATAAGAGGGTACCATGAACCAGGGGAAGAAGGATTATAGGAGAAAACCGGGCAGGGCAGAAAGGGAGGGGATGAAAAGGGATAAAAGGCAAAAGGGGGTGGAACGGCCAAGGGAGAGGCCGAGTAAAAAAACGGTCAATGTAAACCCGGAAAGGTAGAATACCCCCCCCCCCCCCCCCCCCCCCCAACAACTAACAAAGGCAAATTAAAAAAAAAAAACAACACACAAACACCATACACACAACCTTTTAGGATAAAAAAACACACCAAAAAACAAAAAAACAAAAAAAGAAAATCATAAAAACATAAAAAAACCAACCCCCCACCATACCCCCACAACCCCCACCCCCAACCCACCCACACACCACACAACCACCCCCCACCCCCCCCCCCCCCCCCCCCCCCTCCTCCAAGAGCGTCAAATTTGCGGACGTTCAATTTTGAGAACAGTACGGGTATGGTAATATAATATAATATTATTATCGCTACATTATATAACATAGCCGCCCCCTACATATATATAGGCAATATCGTATTTGACAGACATACCCGTCACGAGCGACTCACCTTTATGTTTGGGTTCTGTTCCTTCAAGAACTTGCCAGTTCCGGTGATGGTGCCTCCAGTCCCAACACCTGCCACCAAGATGTCGACCTTACCCCTTGTGGAATTCCATATCTCTGGGCCCGTGCTGTTGTAGTGCACCTGGCAAGCGCGGTAATGTCACATGTGGAAGAGTTTACTGCTTGTGCGGAAGAAGACATGTATGATATATCTAAACTCATGGACCTTGACACATGCATGGACGTGCCACATGGGTATGACTGCACTGCTTGTGCGGAAGAAGGCACGTGTGGTATATCTAAACGCATGGACCTAAACAACCATGCAACTACCATTGATATGTGTGACACCTGTCAGGCGGGTGGAGGCCACATGTGCCCAGACAGTTACTGCTTTGTGGAATAAGACCTGTTGTGACATATTAAACAACATGGAACTAGACACATGCAGTGCCTACTGCTGTTGTAGTGAACCAGTCAGGCGTGCGGAAGTGGCACATGATTGGCCCGACAGTACTGCTTGCGGAAAGGGAAGAAGACATGGATGACATATATAAAACACATGGAAAACTAGACACATGCAGTTGCCCCATTGCTGTGTAAGAACCAGTCAGGCGTAGGACGAGGCACATAAGCCAGACTGGACTGCTTTTGTGGAAGAAGACATGTATGACACATATAAACACATGGAACTAGACACATGCAGTGCCCACTGCTGTTGTAGTGAACCAGTCAGGCGTGGGACGTGGCACATGTGCCAGACTGGACTGCTTTTGCGGAAGAAGACATGTATGACATATATAAACACATGGACCTGGACACATGCAGTGCCCACTACTGTTGTAGTGCACCTGTCAGTCATGGGACATGCCACATGTGCCAGACTGCACTGCTTGTGCGGAAGATGGCACGTGTGGCATATATAACACATGGACCTGGAGACATTAAGGGTCAAATGCGGTTGTAGAGCACCTGTCAGGCAGAACAAGTGACAGACAGTACTACTTTTGTGGCAGAAGACATGAATCACAAATATAAACTCATGGACCTTGACAGAAAAAGGGTCAAATGCGGTTGTAGAGCACCTGTCAGGCAGAACAAGTGACAGACAGTACTACTTTTGTGGCAGAAGACATGAATGACAAATATAATCTCATGGACCTTGACAGAAAAAAGGGTCAAATGCGGTTGTTTTGTGTAGAGCACTGTCAGGCAGAAAATGTGAAAGACAGTACTACGTTTGTGGCAGAAGACATTGCTGACAAATATAACCTCCTTGACCTGACAGACAAGGGTCAAATGCGGTTTGTTAGAGTGAGCACCTGTCAGGCAGAACAAGTGACAGACGTACTACTTTGTGTAGAAGACAGTGAATCACAAATATAAACTCATGGACCTTGACAGAAAAAGGGTCAAATGCGGTTGTAGTGCACCTGTCAGGCAGAACAAGTGCTAGACTGTACTGCTAAAAACACACATGGACATGTTTTGCGCTTCTGTGTGTGTGTGTGTGTATGTGTGTGTGCGTGGGTGTGTGTGTGGTATGTGTGTGTGTGTGTTGTGTGTGTCCAATCCCCCCCCCCCCCCCCCCCCCACCCCCCCCCCACCCCCCCCCCCCCCCCACCACCACACACACATACCATTGTAAACACAACGTATTTTTTCCCGCCAATGTTTTCCTTTCAGCTAAAAGTGTAGGCAGCTCCCCCAACTGGCTATTCAGCCAAAGCTAATGCGACCTAGTGTGTCTGGAACTTGACAGAGTCTGCTGTCGAGAACTGTTGAAATCTTGGCGCTTAGCCCAGTGGCTGGCTCAGGGAGCTGCCTAGAAGCTGCTGCTCGTAGCTGAAAAGACAAGTCCTAGGCAGCATCGCAAGGGACGCGTAAAATAGGCGGAGTGTGTCGGCAATGGAACAAAAGGTGGCAACAATGGAGCAGACCGAAGCCAGTTAGTTACGACAGTTGGCTGACGTGTCAGGCTTCAATTTTTCGGACGGTCGGTCGGTCGGACAGACAAATGGGTAACCCTGGCAAAAAATTATGGTCCAGTTACCATATTGAATGTTTTCATTGATTTCAGCGATTAGGCCCATGATGGGCTTAGAATGTATAAACATGGATTACACTAACTCGATGAGAGATTTAGCCCATGCTGTTGTACTGCTGTTGTAGTGCACCTGTCAGTCATGGGACATGTGTCAGACTTCACCCACTTTTTTGTTTACAATGCCTCTCCATTCCATCTCCATTCTGTCGCTGCATGGAGACGCATTTGTGTGTGGGGTGTGTGTGTATGTGTGTGTGTGTGTGTGTGTACAATTTGTTTCACTTACCCTCGGGTTGGCTGGGTTCTTAAACTGTTGCAGCATGTAAGAGTTGTGGGTGGTCGCATGCAGTTCTTCTGCTTTGGCTATAGCACCCTCATCCCCAAGGCTGGGCTCGTCAGCCAGCTCGGAGCCAAATGCCCTGTGGCGGATGGGTGGGGTGGGTGGATGGGGGTGGGATGGGCAGCAACTTCATCACCAGGGCCGGGGCGGTCAGCACAAGTCGCACCAAATGCCCTGTCGATTGATGGGTGGGTGGGTGGGGTGGGTGGATTTTTTCGTCTCGGGGTGGGGGTGGGCAAGCAACTTTATCCGAGGCGGGTCGCCAGCATTAAGCTCGGCACCAAAAGCCCGTGTCGATTTGATGGTGTGTGCGTGGGTGGGTGGGTGGGTGGGGTGGTAGGGTGGGTGGGTGGGACTGGGGTGGGTGGCAAGCAACCTCATCCGAGGCGCGGTCGGTCCAGCATACGCTCGGCACCAAAGCCCTGTCGAATGACCCAAAAGCCCTTTCGCCTATGTTGTTTATGGGTGTGTTGGTGTTGGTGGTGATGGGTGTGCACACATTTCATCCCCAATAGCCGTTCTGGTCGCCAAGCGCGGCGCAAATGCACATGTTGTGTGCTGGTGTTTGTGGTTGGGGTGGGGTAGGTGCGTCAGAAACCTTCCTACCCAAGGCTGGTGGTCATCACAGCTCCACCAATACCCTTTGAGATGGGTGGTTGGTGGGTTGCAGTGCACGCAGAATTCCATTTTCATTTGAGTTGAATCAAAAAAAAAGTGAATCCCACGGAGGCTCTGCGTCAAAAGCCACGCTTTTTTTGTTGTAGTTTGGATACTTTCACCCCAGGAGGTGGTCTCGATCCCGACACAAACTACTCCCGAAAAAATCCCGAAAGTACCTAATTTTTAGGTCAAATACAAACACCCTTCTCCAGTCAAAATGGGGCTGGGGGCCGTCGGAGTTGGACCAGGCTGGTTGTTGTACAGATGAGGGATCCCCCCTAAGTTCGCCTTGAGCTTTGCAGGTCAATGTCAACTGCGATGTAGCTTGTCCAGTTGAGGTATAAGACCTCTCTCTACCCCGTACGACGGGTTCCCTTAATACCACCACGCCCCCCCAGGCCTTAATCGTACAGATGTCCCCCATTATACAAATGGCTGCAGTGGCACGCCCTAGAACGACCCCGTGGTGCCGGGTTTCAAATTCCCATGGATGCGCTTAAGTGTTCGCGGGCCGCGGTCCAACCGCCATTACTTGGTGTCCAGGTGAAAGAGCATCCCTTCCCTACCCCCCCGCCGTAAGATGGGCTCCCTTAATACCACCCCCACCAGTCGTTTTATACTTACTTTTCAAAAGGGCAACCCTTCATTCACAAATGTGTAGAAAGTGAGTGCTTTTAATGGTGTTAATATAGTTTATGGCTCCCCTTATACCCACACTTGCATTTGTTTACCAGGATGAAACAACTAGAAGCGCACAAGTCACAGCTATGAAGCACATGGATGGGTTTGCACTTTCAACATCAGGCTTTTTTTGTTGAAGCCCTTCCTATATCGGTTGGGCAAAGTCCCTTTACCTATTTGGCCTACCCCTGGACTGTAAACATAACATATGACATACATGCATGCATACAATACTACTACATACATGATACATACATACATACATACATACATAATACATACATACATACCAACATACTAACATTGGGTTCCTGAGAGAAATCCTCCTTGAAAGACATGATCTACTTGAAGTGCACCCTTAGGTGTGTGCATGTTGTAAATTGCATGTGGTGTGGTTCATGTGCATGTGTATGTGCATAGTGCCTGGGTATTGCATGTTGTGTGCCTGGGCTTCTTCTGTGCATGTGTATTGACATGTGTGTGTGCATGTGCATGTGTATGTGCATGTGTAGGTGCATGTGTGTGTGCATGTGTATTATCTACTTGAAGTGCACCCTAAGAAAATCATTGTCTTTCTTTTCAGCTATGAGTAGTACCTTCTAGGCAGCTTGCCTGGCCGGCTGATCAATCAAACCTATAGCAAGGTAGTGCAACAGGAAGCTGACATGATTAAATGAAATCTTGGGGCTTAGCCACGTGGCTGGCTTGGGGAACTACCTGGAAGCTGCAGCTTGAAGCCGGAAAAAAAGCTCTGAAGAAAATCCTACGCTCTGTGGAAACAACTGTTTCATAAAAAGCAATAAATATACATCATATGCAATGAGTGCTGATCATAATTGGGGAAAGGCTAATTAAGTTAATATGAGTGAATGAATAATATCAGTTCATGTTAGTTAATATTAGACTGAAGAGCCGTCTCACCAGAATTTTGAATTTATTTTAAAAACAATATTATTGTGACCTTGGTTGTGACACTATAATAATATAAGTTAATATTAGTTTTTCAATCACTTATAGTAGTTGCCGTTTCCTAATCATAATGCTTGATTGCTGTTATCTTGCTGGCTGCAATATTGCCTTTCTTTTTCTAAGAATTTGTTGGAAGACCCTTCCAGGATGTTGGGGAGCGAGCTTGTCTTGGGCCAACAATGGCCTGTCGATGCAATGTTATGTATATCCTATCACTCCTAGCAGTCTAATATCTTATACTATAATATCATCTAATCTACTACTATCCCTCATATGTTGTAATCCGTGGGGGCCATCAATAAGTATTTTTGACACCCACTCTATGACGCTTTTATTTTGCCTTCATACCCCCACCACCCCCCCCCACCCCCCCCCCCCCCCCCCCCCCCCTACTTAAGGCCACTATCTCCTCACCGATATCATCATGTCCATGAAAGTGGCTGTATACTGACCCCTTACGTCGAGCTCTATCAGTGGCCATCATAACAACGTGGTTCGCTTAGCTAAAGCGACCCGTGCCCCCCCCACCACCACACCACCACCACCACACACACACACACAAAATTATCTCCGGTAATAAGAGGTAGGATGCAACTAGTGAATTTCATCTGCAGTTCCATTTTTTTTCAAGTGTATCAAAAATAAACATCAGTCAGAGAGTCCTCCATAATACAACGGGGTGTGGTCTAAGGGCCCAGGCAGTTAAACACCCTCCATCACCCACACCCACATAAAAGTACAGTATTTGTCTACTGATTCCCGTACAGTTCAGCTAGCTGGGCGTCTTTATGGCTTAGCCTCCTGATAGTTGCCACAATGCTGATTTGTGCTTTTGGCGGAAACCAGGCAGTGCTTGAAGAACTATAGAGAGGGGAAAAGGCCAGCGTGGAGCGCCTTGGCTACCATGTCTGCTTTCTGCCCTGGTGCGACTTGAAGTTGGCCTTGTGGCTTTGAAGCACTGAACCCGGCACTGCAGGTGGTCAAGTTGTTGTCAAGGGCTCGGTGCGGAAGCGCCTCGGCTGGAGTTGTGGCGATTTGGCCTGGGCTGTTTTTCTAAGCTCGAACCTCAGCCCGGGCCCTGACCTTAAACTTTATTTTCCACCGTTGGGGGGGGGGGGGGGGGGGGGGGGGGGGGGGGGGGTTTGGTGGGGGTGGGGGCTTATAAACAAGCGCGATTCCTCTGGCTTGAGCTTCCACTTCAAGTCAGGACCTCTTTGGTTCATCGTGAAGTCTGGGTGGCGTCCATACTGATAACCTTTCCAGTACATCCACCAATTACAACACTGGGTGTTAATCGACCAACCACTGCAGATTCTAAATCTTCTCGCGAGCGTTTTTTCGATGGTGTGCATCGCTTTCAATTCAACCAAAGCTAAAAGTTGTGAAACAATTTTGAGATCGGCCTCGAACCCCCCCCCCCCCCCCCCCCCCCCCCCCCCCCCCCCCCCCCCCCCTTGTCCCTTTGGACCCCCATATCTAGCCCTAGGCCCCATACTTTTTGAAAACTGTTTTCAATGGTTTCGGGTCTACACGAAATGGCGACGATTAAAGCGTGTGGCCTCCCCACATCCCTTTTGATGGCCCCCGGTTGTCCTAGAATATAATAAATAATGCAATATAATATAATATAATATAATATAATATAATATAATATAATATAATATGATATAATGTAATGTTATAATGTTATATAATATAATATAATATAATATAATGTAATGTAGTGATATAATATAGTGTAATGAGCACTATAATGTAGTATAATGAGCAATATAATATAATGTAGTAGTATATAGTGTAATGAGCACTATAATATAGTATAATGAGCAATATAATATAATGTAATGTAATGTAATGTAGTAGTATAATATAATTTAATGAGCACCACTCCAGACCTCATGTTGGCATTGTATTATCCTGCTGCACCCATCCCAGGATTAATAGTAAAATAATCGCAGCCACGCGCTACCACCGAAGGGAGCATGTGTTTGTGTGTTACAGTCCAGGGGTAGGCCAAATAGGCTTAATGGACTTGCCCATGGAGGCAGGCAGGATCAGGATGGGCTACGCATGGTAACTTCTAGCCAGCTTGATAAGACATCCACTGGGTCAAGCTCAAAGCTTTCAGTCACCATTTGAACACGCCCCATGCCAGCTTCCAGACCAGGGCTTTATTTTTCAAATCTGAAAGTGGTTTTTATAAATTTATGGTTTTAGGCCTCCTCCAGGGACAGCGTTGTAGTGCTTTTTATAGCTTTTCATAGCTTTTTATAGCTATTTGCACCTTTAACAATGCATGAAGGGCAAAAACAAAACAACACACTATTTTGTTTTACTTTTTTACAGCTATATTTTTGCCAAATCGGGGTCAAAAGTAGCGATCGCTATAGGTACCGGTAAAAAAGCCCTGCTTACAGATGCACTAGCTAGCTTCAGGTTTGCCGAAGGAGGGGGGAAAGGAGCTGCCTAGAAGCTGCTACTCATAGCCAGTATCTGAAACTCACATTAGCAAGATCTTACGCTCTGTACTCATGGAGGCGGGCATAGTCAGGATGAGCCTGTACCCCTTGGATGCTGCTACAAAGGCCAAAGCGATTCCAGTGTTGCCAGACGTTGGCTCAATTAGAGTTGTCTGGGGTGGGGTGGGGTGGGGAGGGGGATGAGAGGGTTTATGTTTGTGCTTGCGTTTGGGTTTGGGTTTTTGTTTGGGGTGGGTTTGCATTTGTGTTTGTGTTTGGGGGTGAAAAGGTCTGGGGTTGGGAGTAAGAGGGTTTGTGTTTGGGGTGTGTTTGCGTTTGTGTTTGCGTTTGGGGGTGAGAGGGTTTGGTATTGGGGCTGTTTGCGGAAATTGGTTGGCTGATCCGGTTGGGGATATTGGTTGGGGTGGGTCATGGGTTGGGGTTTGGGTATGGGGTTGGGGTGGGTTGGGTTGGGTTTGGGTTGGGTTGGTGTGTGTTGGTTTTGGGTTGGGTTGGCTGTGGCGGGCTGGGTTGGGTTGGGTTGGGTTGGTCTGGGTTGGGCTTGGGTTGGGTTGGGTTGGGTTCGGGTTGGGGTTGGGTTGGGTGGTGTTGGTTGGGTAGGGTCGTGATTTTTTTCTTGCTTCTTTGTTGGGTTGGGTCGTGATGGTGTTTGGTTTTTTTGTTTGTTTTGCTTTTGTGTGGGTTTTCTGGCTTGGAGAACTGGGGTGAGTGGGTTTGGACATGGGGTTGGGGTAGGTTTGGTTGCAGGTAGGTGAGGTGGGTGGGTAGGTAGGGTTCGGTGGATTTGGGTGATAAATTCCAATACGATATTACAGGCAAGCATCAACTATTGGCCTCTTGTAGTAAAAGGACTAAGGACCCACCTTTCCTGGTAAGATATTACCCGCAGCCTGCGCCTCAGTAATCATGGCCAGGCCAACCCTGAAGGCAAGGAACCTAGCGTGGGGCATGGAGTACAAGGTAAGCGGTTAGAGTCTAGCGGTCTAGAGGTCTAGACGGTCGAGGGATAGCACGGTATAAGTTGCTCCTGTCTCGATGTCCTCGCTTCCTGCGGTCTGCGAGGTATAGCCGTATAGCGGTCTCGCGTATACGCCGTCTCCGCGGTAGACGCCCTACTCAGTCCTCGCGTTCTCGCGGTTCTCGCGGTCTCCCGAGGTCTCGCGGTACGGCGGTCTCGCGGTCTCGCCGTCTTGCTGGTAATCGCGGTCTCGCGGTCTCCGGGCTCTCCGGTTCTCGCGGTCTCGCGGTCTCTCAGTAGCGCCGTCCTTGCGGTCTTGCGGTCGTCGCGGTCCTCGCGGTCTCGCGGTCTCGCCGTCTGCGGTCTCGCGTTGCGTTCGCTGTCTCGCGTCTCGCCGTCTGCGGTGGTTGCGGTCTCGCGTCTCCGGTCTCGCCGGTCTCTCGGTCTCTCGTCTCGCCGTCTGGAGGTGTTGCGGTCTCGCGGTCTCGCGGGTGCGCGGTCTCGCGTCGCGCGTCCCGGGCTCGCCGTTGGCGTTGCGGTCTCGCGTCTCGCCATCGCGCCGTCTCCCGGTCTCCCGTCTCCCGTCTCGGCCGTCTCTCCGTCTCCCGGTCTGGCGGTCCTCCGGTCTGCGTCTCGCCGTCCTCCGCGGTCTCGCGGTCTCGCGGTCCGCGGTCGCGCTGTCTCGCGTTCTCGGGGTCGCGCCGTCTCCGGTCCGCGGTCTCGCCGTTTCGCGATACGCGCGGGCCGCGGTCCGCGGTCGCGCGGTCCGCGTCTCGCGTCTCGCCTCTCGGTCCCCGCGGTCTCGCGGGTCCCGCGTCATCCGGTCCTCGCGGTCTCCGCGTCTCGCGGTCTCCCGTCTCGCGGTCTGCCGCGTTCCTCGCGGTCTCCGGTCTCCGGTCTCGCGTCCGCGGTCTCGCGGTGTAGCCGGTCTCGACGGTCTCGCGCGTCTCGCTGTTCCGCGGTCTCGCGGCTCCGGTCTCGCGGTCTCGCGGTCTCCGCCGTCTTGCGTCCTCGCGTCTCGCGTTCCTCCGCGGTCTGCTGTCGCGCGGGTCGGGGTGTGTGCGGTCCGCGTCTCGCGGTCTCGCGGTCTCGCCGGCTTGCGTCTCGCGGTCTCCGCGGTCTCGCGGTCGCGAGGTCTCGCGGTCTCGGTATAACGTCATGGAGGTTAGGTAGACGATTCCGCCCCCCGGTTTCGCGCCGCACCCGTGGTCGCGCGTGTGGTCCGCCGTGGTGTCCGCGCACCAGGGGGGGCGGCCTGGGCGGCCCTCGTGCGTCGAGTTGGTCCACGCGTATGGAAAACGGCTGACAAACCCCACCTAGAGGTAGAGGTATAGAGCGTAGAGAGGTCTAGACCAGTACTGATGGGGTATAGAGGTAGTTGGGTATAGAGGTATAGAGGTATAGACCGGATGGACCCCGGTGCCTTGAAGCGTTCGAGTATAGGAGGTATAGAGTATATAGAAGATTGAGTATAGAGGTATAGAGGTTATAGAGGTATAGAGGTTTAGAGGTATAGAGGTTAGAAGTATGGGAGGTGTTGAGGTTATAGAGGTATAGAGTATAGAGGTGATAGAGGTTATAGAGGGATCGAGGTATAGAAAGTATGGATGGCGTGTTTGGGTATAGAGGTCTCGAGGTATAGAGGTATAGAGTAACAGTTAGAATATAGAATAGAGAGATAGAGGTAAGAAGTATAGAGGTTTATAGAGGTATAGAGGTTAGAGAGGAATAGGGGGTATAGAAGTAGAGAGTGCTTTATAGAGTATAGCAGGTGCGGAGGGATAGAGTATAGAAGTAGAGAGGAACAGGTATAGAGGTTTAGAGGGTATGAGGGCATGCAGGTGCGGAGGTGTTAGGTATAGGGATAGCGGATACAGTATTAGAAGTATTAAGTATGGAGGTGTTGAGGTATAGAGGTATAGAGGTATAGAGGTATAGAAGTATAGAAGTATAGAAGTATAGAGGTATAGAGGTATAGAGGTATAGAGGTATAGAAGTATAGAGGTATAGAGGTATAGAGGTATAGAGGTATGAGGCATGGAGGTGTGGAGGTGTTGAGGTATAGAGGTATAGAGGTATAGAGGTATAGAGGTATAGAGGTATAGAGGTATAGAGGTATAGAGGTATAGAGGTATAGAGGTATGGAGGTGTTGAGGTATAGAGGTATAGAGGTATAGAGGTATAGAGGTATAGAGGTATGAGGCATGGAGGTATAGAGGTAAAGAGGTATAGAGGTATAGAGGTATGATGCATGGAGGTATAGAGGAATAGAGGTATTCTTCAAGGTATGGAGTTATGGAGGCAGGGAGTTGTGGAGTAATGGAAGTTGTGGAGGCATGGTAGCAGGGCCACAGTGGCAGGGCTACACCCAAACCCACACACCCTCACCAAAACCTCCCACGCCCATACCACACCCACCCTCCTATCTTTCACACTTCTTAGTGGTTTGCCCCAGTCAAGGAAACGTGCTGGCCCCCTCAACCTCGCAGCTCGTAATAATGCGTACTATTTATGTATTTATTTCACGCTTCCACAAGAAGATTGCATGACCTCCCTCTTACATGCTTTCTTGGCTCTGCACCCCTTGGACTGTAACATAAATAACATAACCAACACAACGTTAGCGGAGGTCGGCCCACCCACCTATCTTTCTCGGTCTAACACGGTTGGCAGAGGTCTGCCCGCCCAATGCAAATGAAGTGGGTCTCCGGCATCCTTTTCTGCACCCTAACGGCATAGCTTTTGTTTAAAGCTACGAGCAGCAGCTTCTATGCAGCTCCCCTGGCTAGTTAAATTGGCCCACCCACCTGTATTTCACGCTATTGCAAGGTTGCATACACCCACACATTCTCACACACACTTACCTGGATGGTGCCCGTGCCCCCCTCTACGATCATTCTGGGGTAACTGGGGTAATCCGACATCGAGCGCCATCGGATTTCTCAAGCATGCTTGTTGGCAGTTGCACTGAGGCCGAGAGCCAGCAGCTCATCAAGGCAGCTGACGATCTCCATCTTACATGCTATCTTGGCTCCACACCCCCTGGACTGTAGCATAACTAACATCACACACAAAAAGGTTGTGAGAGGTCGTCCCACCCCACCCACGCCCGCACCCACAAACCCACATCGAAACATCCAACGCAGGTACCACACACACACACCTGTCTTTCACACTACCACAAGGTTGCATGATCTCCATCTTGCAAGCTATCTTTGCGCCACACCCCCTGGACACCTCATTGAGGTAGACCATGGGCGTGTTACCTGTAGGCAAGAACATTGAGTTGATCAACTACCAAGTTGGGTGGGCGGGAGGGGTGGGTGGGTGTGGGTGAGGGTGTGGATGTGGGTGTGGGTGTAGGTGGGTGGGTGAGTTGCTGCAAGTGTGATTGTGTGTGTGTGAGTGAGTTTGTGAGCGTGAAATGAGTGAGTGAGAGTGAGAGTGAGTGTGAGTGTGAGTGTGAGTGTGAGTGTGAGTGTGAGTGTGAGTGTGAGTTTGAGCGTGAGTGTGATTCTGTGTGCGAGTGTGAGTGTGTGAGTGTGATGTATTTATGTAGGGCGTCTTCTCACTTCCCGATCCTTTTAGCCCGTTCCTTACCAACAACTTCCGTCAAGTTTTGGGCGATGTTCATGCTTCGCAAGGGTCCGATCAATCGACGAGGCTCCACAGTTGACTGGTTCGATGTGGACGGATGCGTGGGTCCGATGGGCGGCGTCCGCGGACGTCGGGTGCGTCGAGGGATTTCTGACAGTCAAGTTAATGGCAAGGGCCTAGGGGGAGGAGGCAGAGGTGAATATTCCCCAGGGCAAGTGCCCCTGTTTCGTGATATAGGAGTTGATGTGAATCCGCAACTTTTCTGGCCTCAACTCGTATATAATGCAAGGACGAACGCAATACGACAAATCGGCGTGACTTCAGGAAGCTCTCCTGAGAGGGTCCTCGGGATGGTCGGCTGGTGCAAGGTTGTGAGTTGCGGTGAATTTAGGGGCAAAGCCCGGCCTAAGAGGGCGTTTACACGAACCTGTTATCTCGGCCAGTTAAGTTGGCGAGATAACCAAATAGTTAGCGCCACGTATGCCCGAACCCTCAACGAACGCAAACTTAACCAGTTTCTGTTTACACGTGCATTTCCGCTCGCAGTTTGCGTTCGGTCAGGTTGGTCGTGTACTTCTGGATAGCCTCGTGATTTTTGAATTTTTGGTGACAGACGAGCTATTTTCGGGCCTTGCTCCCCAGCACGAACCGTGCTGTGAAGCAAGCGACTTCGAGGCTCCGCAGCGCTCCGCAGTGACCTGTCCATTGAGATTGCTGGGTGTGATCTGGCAGCTGATCATCAACATCTGCTCGGCCAATGCCTTCTTGCTTGCTGCTCTAGAAAATTCGAATCTGCAGGAATTGACGAACTGAACTGGAGCTAGCGTAGCCAATATATCTCACAGCTCGGAAGCTAAACGAACTTAACGAACCACTAACCTTAACCTTTAACCCGTAACTAGGGGGGGGGGGGGGGGGGGGGGGGGGGAGTTATGGTTATCGCGAAAATGGTTAACTGGGCGAGATAACTGACGCGAAAAGTGTCGTGTAAACGCTTCGTAGTTAGTTAACTGTACATCTTAACCGTAACTGGCCGAGATAGCCGGCTCGTGTAAACGCCCTCTAACAGCTTGTTTCTATTGTAGGAACCGACTGGCATATTATAGGTATATATGGGATAACTGTTGGGGGTCCGGTTAAGGATTGTGTTTTGGAGGGTTCAGACCTCTAACCGGACCCTTAACTGGTTGGAAACATTCCACCAGTTAAGCAGCCTTTTGCATCTGGCCAGGTCAGTTCAAAATGGGTCAACGTGGCAAATGCGCTCTGCAGCACTTCCTCGCGATTCAAACGCTGATTTCAGCGTTTATTCCGCTTCTTGCTGCTGCTGGTTGCCCTCAGGATGATCAGTCGAAAAATTCGTGGCAGGGACGGTGCCCTGCTGCTGCGAATCCATCTTGGTGAAACCGTGCGATCAATGATGAGTGTCCGAAAAAGAAAGAAAGGATGCGGCACTCCAAAGCAGCATGATTTTTAAGAGGCGCGCGCCAATTTCGTGACGTCACCAGATCTAATGCAACAACCGAATTTAACCGCCCCTTAACTTTCTTCAACGGCGGGGGGGGTGCGCCGTTGCACTAACCGGGGCAGTTGGTCTTTAACCGGACCTCAACTTTTTGTGTTTCCGACCAAACACCGGTTAGCGCCGAAAATAACGAATTTAACCGCCGCTCAACCGGACATCCAACTGGTTGGAAACAAGCTGTAAGTACGTAATGCCCCCATGCCCCCCGTGACCTCCAGGTAGGAAGTTGAAGCAGGTACGCGACTGCTATACCTAGGTCTGCTACGAGGACTGCTACTAGGACTGCTATACCTGGTCTGCTATACCTAAGTCCCTACCTGGAGTTCACGGACAAAGGTATAGCAGACCTAGGTATAGCGGACCTGGGTATAGCAGTCGCTTACCTGCTTCAACTTGCACCCTTGGCGCGGGAGTTGTATTAGTTATTAGTTGTATCCATGGCAGTCATGGCGGGCCCCCATTAGGCCATTACGTAAGAAGCTCCCGGACAATGCTCCCGTGAACTCCAGGTAGGACAGGAGCCGGGTAACCTGGAGCCGGGCCGAATCAGATACGCACGAGCGCGTGGGGAGCAAGTGGGGGGGCGGGGGGGGGGGCAAGTGGGCTGCGGGCTGGGACTTCGTTCGAAAAACAAGTTTGAATAGAAGCAGCCTCGGTGGGGATCCAGGAGAGGATGATGCCCCCCTTCTTAGCCTCTTCCTTGAGGAAGTATAATCTGGCTTCCACTTTCCAGGTGCCTGAGGCGTGTAGACAGCTTGTCCTGGTTCCAAGCATTGAGGGAGGCCTGGTTGTCTCCTTGGATGGTGATGGGGCACGGTGCAGCTCCAGCACACTTCAAGAGCTTGAGGAGCAAGAGAGCTTCCGGGGCAGCTTGAGAGGCAGCCACACGCTCAGCTTCAGTGCTAGAGAAAGCAGTGACAGATTGCTGTAGGTTGGACAGGATGAGCGTCTCAAGCCCCCAAGCGCCTCTGTCCACACCTGATAAGCCCCCCCCCCACCCCCCACCCACCACCCACCCACCCACCCACACACACACACACTACCCCCCACGCCCATCCACACCTGGGAAGCTCATCAAGGCACACACACACACACCGCCCACACACACCTGGGAAGCAACCAAGACCACGACCACGACCGCGACCGCGACTGCGACCACGACCATGATATCTTCAAATATATAGATTAGTCAGACGAGCCATCTCACCAGAATTCCGTTTTTTTTGAAAAACTCATATTATTGTGACACTATAATAATATGAGTTAATATTAGTTTTTTAAACACTAATATTAGTTGCCCTTCCCTACTCATAGCCTCACTCTTCTTTACTCGGGATGCAATATCTCTCTCCTTGACATGTTGCTTGTCTTCGTCACTCATAGCCTCAAATCCCCTTTATTCGGTTTGCATTATATCGTACAGTTGTTTCTTTTTACGGTATTGGGGAAGAATTATAAGAAGAAGAACCGCATGGTTTGAGTCTAGCGAGTCTAGCGAGTATATGAGTATATCAAGGTGTTTTGAGTTCGAAGCGTGTTGAACAGGTACCTGTTTCCACATTTTTCTAAATCTTAACTAACTTTCTGGTTAGCCGTTCTCAACTACGGTTACTTTCTGTCACACTTTCTGGCCCATTTTATCTTGAAACTGCAAGCATGCAATCGCATTGTGGTTCGACAAAACGGAGGGTAATAACGCCATATTATCCATTTGGGGGGACGATTCGAAGCCCTGAGGTACACCCCACTGTACCGGATGGGTGTTCATATAAATTCGATGGGGCAACTCCTTCGATGGGGCACTTCGCACCGCATCAGGCCTTGTCGTGATGCTCCCCACATCTATCGCCCAAGGTTGTTGCGATGCAGAAGCTCAAGCCGATAGCCGTCTGATGCAGGACTTTGGTATGGCTTTCGCCTGTAAGCTTAGACTAGCTTGTCGAACTCCGATCCATCGGGTTGTCGGGTTATACCACGCATCATGAAGATATATCTAGGTGAGTATGATGATTGATCTTGCTTGGGCAATCATGAGCGTTGTTGCGAATCCCAAAAGCAGCGGCTTGCAAAGTCGACTTCGCCTTTCTTGATCAGCGGCGGTTGTTTATCACTGGCCAAGGAACTAGATCCTGTGGGCTGCTGTGTGTCTCTGGTAGGGCGAGATCATACGGACAATGCAACATGCACAGCCACGTCCTCGATCAGAAGTTGCCTTGGTCGTCCGTGTCCGCTGCTTGATTCAAGTTGATGGTGACATCCGGTGCCTGCGCTGCCGTTACCCGAGCATCGCCCTTTGTGCACAGTGGCTGGCAGATTATCGTGTGCAGTGTCTTCTGAGCTGGGTTTTCAATTCCGTTTCAACATGCTCTGTCCAACCTGCGGCCAAGCATTGTGTTGCATTTTTTCTCAACCCCCTATTCTCTGTCCACAACCTATGGGCGCCCGAAAAAATTGCATTCTCAAGTCTCAACAGGATGTCAAGAAGCAGAGCAGGGGTAGAGGCTGACAAAGCCTGGCTCAGCACATCACCTGATCATGCCATCCATCCTATTCTATACTAAACGGATGCCCCATATGTGTAGCAGTGCCCTGCACCACTACCTGCTAGTGTTCTACTACACCTCCCACCCACCTACCTACACAATCAGCTGAGTTAGTCTGCCTGGAATGTTATACTTAGTGAGGTGAGGGTCATCTGGTGATTACCGTTCACCAGAGGAGTGAATATGCCCGCAAGATCACTCCCCCCGATCACTGCAACAAAGCTCTTTGTGGCTATATTGCCCAGCATTGTGGGAGTTGGGTCAGTACCTCCTGCTCTTGGTGCTGCCTCGTTGCCCCTCATCTACGATCAACTTGTCAACCAGATATGCTGTACTTTGCTGTGCTGTGATCTACAGCAATATGTGACCTCCTGCCCCCTTCTGATCGCAGTTGTTGATCCTGACTTATTCCCATTATATAAGTCTGATATCCGCGTGGGGAGACACTGCACTCTTCTTTCCTCAGTGTGTGGTTCCCTCCTGGCGCTACATCAACTAACCCTCTGTAACCACTATGCTTCCGCCATAAACCGTGCGGTCGTGTCACTAAGACGGTGGGACATATCCATTCCCCAGTCATAACTAGTAATTGGACTGCTGGCTCCTGATTAAGACCGCTGGCTGATTTCCCTCTGTTGTTCTCTGTGCCGTACTTAGCTGTTCTATTCTGTGTTCTCTTACAATATATGTCCTCCTGCCACCTTCTGACCGCTGTCGTTGATCCTGTCTTCTGCCCATTGTATAAGCTTGACATCCGCGTGGGGAGACACTGCACACTGCTCTCCTCAGCGTGTGGTTCCCTCCTGGCGCTACATCAACTAACCCTCTGTAACCACTATGCTTCCGCCTTAAACCGTGCGGTCGTGTCACTAAGACGTTGGGACAGTTCCACTCCCTAGTCAAAACTAATAATTGAACATCAGCCTCCTGGTTGGCTGACTACCCCCTGTTGTCCTCCCTGTGCTGTGTTCTGTAGTGATCTGTGACCTGCCGCCTTCTGTCCTCTGTTGTTGATCCTGGCTTCTTCCCGATGTACAAACCTGGCATCTGCGTGGGGAGACACTGCATACTGTTCGCGGTGTTTGGTTCCCTCCTGGCGCTACATCAACTAACCCTCTGTAACCACTATGCTTCCGCCATAACCTGTGCGGTCGTGTCACCAAGACGTTGGGACATTTCCATTCCCCAGTCATCACTTATAATTGAACATCTAGCTCTTGGTCAAGTCAGTTGGCTGACTACTCCCTGTTGTTCACCCTGTGCTGTGTTCTGCACCGATCTGTGACCTTCTGCTACCTTCTGACTGCTGTTGTTGATCCTGGCTTCTCCCCGGTGTATAAGCCTGACATCTGTGTGGGGAGACATTGCACACTGCTCTCATCAGTGTGTGGTTCCCTCCTGGCACTACATCAATTAATCCTTTGTTATCACTATGCTACCGCCATAAACTGTGCGGTCGTGTCACTAAGACATTGGGACATTTCCATTCCCCTGTCATAACTAGTAATTGGACTGCAGGCTCCTGATTAAGACCGGTGGCTGATTTCCCTCTGTTATTCTCTGTGCTGTACTTAGCTGTTCTATTCTGTGTACTGTTACGATATGTGTCCTCCTGCCACCTTCTGACCGCTGTTGTTGATCCTGTCTTCTGCCCATTGTATAAGCTTGACATCCGCGTGGGGAGACACTGCACACTGCTCTCCTCAGTGTGTGGTTCCCTCCTGGCGCTACATCAACTAACCCTCTGTAACCACTATGCTTCCGCCATAAACTGTGCGGTCGTGTCACTAAGACGTTGGGACATTTCCACTTCCCAGTCATCACTTATGAAAAGACTGCAAGCCTGATGAAGAGCGAGCAGGCCTCAACCTAGTATGCTCGTACCATCTTGGGCGTGATACTTTAAGTGCTGAGTCAGAGCTACGTAATGTATGAACTGCCGATAGTCTGCCTTAAAGTGCTTGCATGTAATCATGCAACTGAGCTGACAGTTTTAACGGATGTTACATCTTTCGCCCCTTGCTTGCCCCAATTGATTAAGAAGTGAAGAACGTGTACAAATTTACAAAGATAATTTGAATTGCTACATGTTTTCCAGCCAACTCAGCCAAATCTAAGTCCCCCCGCGCAAGACCCGCAGAAACCAGGGAGCATGCGAAGGGGACACATCTTTAAACTGTCTAATCCGCTTATGGTAGTATCGGTATGCTGCCTGGTCCCCGAGGTTATCGCATGCCATGATGGGGGGCAGGATTGTTTAAGGGTTCTCCAAAATCTTCTCCTTTAGTCGTAACTGTTGTCAGAATGCATGTTAAACGAGGTAAAATCTACGTTTCATGAGCCAAAATCAATGTCTACGAGTTTAAAATCTACGTTCGTTACACAACACAAACACATAATTTGCGTTCGAGACATCAAACTTAAAGTTTCAAACAACCCAAGTGGGAACTAGGTTTTGGGAGACGGTGATTAGCAGGGTTGTTCAGACAACTGTTCCGTCTCCAATGCAGCTTCAGTGGGGTGGTTGCATCGCAGACGGGTCATTTGCGGGTCAGGATGCAGGCTATGCTGTTCGGTTCCGTCTCAGGGTGCAGGCAATGGAATTGATTGCGCCTCAGGAAGGAGGCCATGCAATTGTTTCAGTCTCAAGAAGGGGTGCCGGGGGTCTTCCTTAAATACCATGGGGATCAGCCCATTGCTGGCTGAAAACCCTTGTAACAGTCTGATCCAATTCAATTAGGGGACAATGCATGCCCCAGTGCCTGGCAGAGCAGAAGGAAGGCACTTAACTTCGACATGCATGTCATCGTAAATAGATTTGAATCACTGGATCACTGAATCCTTAAGTCGGCAAGCAGCCAAGTTGCTCACTGGAGGCCTGTAGCCATGTTTATATGTACGTAGGTAGGTTGTGAAGTCCAGGGGGTAGCCAAATAGGTTAAAGGGCCTTGCCCAACCATACGATGTGAAGGAGCTTAACCGCTGAACAGAAAACGCACCGATCAACTGAACCCCGAACAATCTTTTTACCGACGGAAGCCCTAAGTTCGTGCCATGTTACCAGGCTTAAATCACTGGACCCCCCCAGTGTTGCAACTACCAAAATAAAGAGGGGAGCATCCCATCCTTCCTATTTGGGACTCCATGGATGCTCCAGGACGCTAAGGCCCCATCCTTCCTATTTTGGACTCGTTTTTTACACAAATATTTTCACCTCAAGGGGTGGGTCTCCGTGCACTAGCCCTGGATGCCCCAGGTGTGAAGCAATGCCCTGCACTACTAGATCAGGGTACTGCGTTTTGTCAAATTGGTCAACGCTTAAAGAGCACACACGACAATTGCCAAATTGGTCAGCGCTTTGTAGTGCAAAAAGCGCAAAAACCGCCGCCCACAGGGGGTTGAAAAAACTGCGAAATTGACCAGAAGGAAGGGTCTGTTGCGTCGCAGGACGCAGGCTATACAACTGGTTGCGTCTCAGGCAGCAGAGCTGGGGGTCCTTCTGAAGTACCCTGCTGGAGCCCCTCAGGGGTGCACCTACCAAGGTAGTGGGGCACCCTGCACAAACGAAGACATATGGGGAAGTGTAACGTTGGATAGTGGAACCACAAGGCTACTGATGATTTGATGAATAATGAATACCTATCACAGAAAGTGGTTGTAACATCGCAGAAAGTGGTTGCCACCCATGATTGAGGGAGCAAGGTACAAACTGTCCGGCGCCGAGCAAGGCTCTAACTGCCAGGCACGCGAAATGGAGGCGGAGGCGGAGCCGCGAAGAAGGGGGAGTCGCTTAAACCTAACGGGTTCAGGCTGAAGGAAGCCTCCACCCCGCGCCACTCGTTGTCCACCTGCACCACACCACATCACACCACAACAAACACCACCATAACACGCCACGCCACATCGCACCACAGCACACCACGCCACATCACACCAGTCTGCGCCACGCCACACAAAACATCACCACACCACGCCACACCACATCGCACCACACCACACCACGCCACATCACACCACACCAGTCTGCGCCACGCCACCCCATATATCACCACACCATGCCACGCCACATCGCACCACACCAGTCTGTGCCACACCACGCCACGCCAAACCAAACATCACCACGCCACAACCTGCTGAGGGGGGACACCCACTAGTTTGTGTATGTGGGGGTGGGGGTGTGTGCGGGTGGGGGTGGGTGGGTGGGTGGGTAGGTGGGTGGCGGGCTCAACCCTAGGCTCGACTGCTTTAGGAACCTCGTTGGGGACCAGAATACAGAACATCCGACACATCGATAAATCCTTGAGCATAGGACTACCGCACGGTGCCCCGCCCTTAGTGGTGAGCATTCTATTCTATACAAATAAAAAATAGGTAAAAATTCTTTTTGTTAAAATAAATAAGAATACAAACAGAACTCACTGTGCACGAGCTTGCATGAGCAAAGTCAAGGTGTTGTCCTGCACCTTCCCGTATCGCCTGAGATGCGCCTGCAAGGGAGGTACAAGGGCAGTTGATTCTGTTACACGGTGTGGGTTTTCTAAGGTCAACTTCTGTACCGCCTGAGATGCGCCCGCAAGGGAGGTACAAGGGCAGTTGATTCTGTTACATGGTGTGGGTTTTCTAAGGTCAACTTCTGTACCGCCTGAGATGCGCCCGCAAGGGAGGTACAAGGGCAATTGATTCTGTTACATGGTGTGGTTTCACAACGGTCAACTTCTGTTGAAAACATGTAAATACATGAATGTATATATCTTCTTGTCTACCTATGTTCTAAAGTTTATAGGGTTCGAAGGTGTGGGCTAATTGCCGACAAAATTAGCCCTATTAGTTGTAAGAAAATTAAGTTGTAAGAAATTAGCCCTAGTAGGTTAGTAGTAGGTAAGTAGTAGTAGTAGTAGTAGTAGTAGTAGTAGTAGTAGTAGTAGTAGTAGTAGTAGTAGTAGTGGTGGTGGTGGTGGTAGTAGTAGTAGTAGTGGTGGTGGTGGTGGTGGTGGTGGTGGTGGTGGTGGTGGTGGAAATACAAATCCCTGGCATGAGGGGCAAGGTACAAGGCATCAGGTTGAAAGGAACACGCAGCACAAGTCACAAGGAACACAAGGCACAAGGAAAAATATGCAAAATAAACAAAATACACAAGTCACAAGTCACATGGCAAAAGAAACAAGATAAAAACGGCACAGGGCACAAGGAATAAAAGATACAAGTAACAAACTACACAAGGCACAAGGAACAAAATACAAATAGCACAGGGCACAAGGAGCAAGGAACAAAATACAAAATAAATAAAATACACAAGTCACAAGTCACATGGCAAAAGGAACAAGATAAAAACGGCACAGGGCACAAGGAATAAAAGATACAAGGAACAAACTACACAAGGCACAAGGAACAAAATACAAATGGCACAGGGCACAAGGAGCAAGGAACAAAATAAATAAAATACACAAGTCACAAGTCACATGGCAAAAGGAACAAGATAAAAACGGCACAGGGCACAAGGAATAAAAGATACAGGGAACAAATTACAGAAGGCACAAGAAAGTAAGGATCAAACTACAGAAGGCACAAGGAACAAAATCCAAACGGTACAAGGCTCAAGGAGCAAGGAACAAAATCCAAACGGTACAAGGCTCAAGGAGCAAGGAACAAAATCCAAACGGTACAAGGCTCAAGGAGTAAGGAACAAAATACAAAATAAATAAAATACACACGTCAGACGGCAAACGGAACAAAATACAAATGGCACAGGGCACAATGAGAAAGAAAGAAAAAAAAGGAAACAAGGAACAAAAGACACAAGTCAAAAGTCAGAAGTCAAAATTTTGACTCACTTGAAGACAAGGTCTTGCAGCAGCCTCAACATCGGGATGGCTCCGGTCTCCTCGCTTGGTGCCAACTCGGAACAGCCATTCTAGAGTCAAGTAGAGGTGTTGGTCGGAGCCTGCACAGGAAGGTGGTGCAGAGGCATGCGTTCAAGCCATTCTAGAGTCAAGTAGAGGTGTTGGTCGGAGCCTGCACAGGAAGGAGGTGCAGAGGCATGCGTTCAAGCCATTCTAGAGTCAAGTAGAGGTGTTGGTCGGAGCCTGCACAGGAAGGTGGTGCAGAGGCATGCGCTCAAGCCATTCTAGAGTCAAGTAGAGGTGTTGGTCGGAGCCTGCACAGGAAGGTGGTGCAGAGGCATGCGTTCAAGCCATTCTAGAGTCAAGTAGAGGTGTTGGTCGGAGCCTGCACAGGAAGGTGGTACAGAGGCATGCGCTCAAGCCATTCTAGAGTCAAGTAGAGGTGTTGGTCGGAGCCTGCACAGGAAGGTGGTGCAGAGGCATGCGCTCAAGCCATTCTAGAGTCAAGTAGAGGTGTTGGTCGGAGCCTGCACAGGAAGGTGGTGCAGAGGCATGCGTTCAAGCCATTCTAGAGTCAAGTAGAAGTTATGCTGTCATTTCTGAGATGAGCTAGAAAGTTTTTGGTGTTTGATCATTTGATCAATTTGTAAAGGCTATGTTGCATGTCCAAGTACAATCTACACCCAAAAGACGTTTTGGGGGGGGAAATTGTGTTTCTGCTTTGGCCCAGCTTTCACACTTGGTGTATCTGCAGCCTGGGGAGGACACTTCTCGAGCTTGACCTCGACACCCTTACTCGATGTTAGCACCACCCAACCACACCACACCACACTAGCACAACCCAACCACACTTACTAGATGTCAGAAACAAGCCCAACCCAACCACACCAGCACCACCCAACCCAACCACACCACACTAGCTCAACCCAACCACACTTACTAGATGTCAGAAACAAGCCCAACCCAACCCAACCACACCACACTAGCACCACCCAACCACACCACACCACACTAGCTCAACCCAACCACACCACTTGGTGTATCTGGAACCTGTGGAGGACACTGCTCGAGCTCGAGTTTGACACATTAACTAGATGTCAGAAAGAAGCACAACCCAAGTACACCACACCACACCACACTAGCTCAACCCAACCACACTTACTAGATGTCAGAAACAAGCACACCACACCACACCACACTAGCTCAACCCAACCACACCACACTATCTCATCCCAACCACACCACACTATCACAACCCAACCACACTACACTATCACAACCCAACCACACCACACTATCTCATCCCAACCACACCACACTATCACAACCCAACCACGCTTATTAGATGCCAGAAACAAGCCCAACCCAACCAAAAACGACCTCATCCCAACCAAACAAGCCCAACCCAAACCTCATCCCAACCAAACAAGCCCAACCCAACCAGAAACAACCTCATCCCAACCACACCACACTATCTCATCCCAACCACACCACACCACACTATGTCAACCCAACCACACTATCTCATCCCAACCACACTACACTATCACAACCCAACCACGCCACACTAGATCAAACCAACCACACCACACTAGATCAACCCAACCACAGCACACTAGATCAACCCAACCCAACCCAACCCAACCACGCTTATTTGATGCCAGAAACAAGCCCAACCCAACCCAACCCAACCACACCACACTCAGACTTAAAACAACGGTGGATTCTGAATGCTCTTGTCCAGCCCGTGTGGGTGTTTTTCTTATCTCCGCAGATTCTGTCAGGTGAGGAAGTTACACAGATATTCCTGAAACCGGCTCAACCTCCCAACATGCACATCCTGACCTCTCACTTGATCCAAACACACCAGCTTGTGGCAACAGCTCTGGACTACAGAATTATGCCCGTGCATGCTGCCCCCCTACACACACCCACACCACACCACACCCATCCCGCAGCAGCACCAACAAGCACTGCCTGAACCCTCACTTGATCCAAACACACCAGTTAGTTGCACCAGCTCTGGACTACAGATGTATGCCCATGCAACGCCCCCCACCCCCACCCCACTCACCCTCCCCCCACACCACACCACACACACACCCATCCCGCAGCAGCACCAACAAGCACTGCCTGATCTCTCACTTGATCCAAACACACCAGATAGTTACACCAGCTCTGGACTACAGAATTATGCCTATGCATACCCTCCCCCCCCCCCCCCCCCCCCCCCTACACACCCACCCACCCACCCACACCACACCCATCCCGCAGCAGCACCAACAAGCACTGCCTGATCTCTCACTTGATCCAAACACATCAGTTAGAGGCACCAGCTCTTGAGGCAAAGTCTCATCGGAGTTGCTTTCATCGTCACTGCATGTGAACAGCAGCTCGTAGGTGGCGTAGGAGGAGGCACGCAACCACACCCACATCTGAAAGAGGGAGTAGATGGGGGTAGTTCGGGGATAGGTGGGTGGGTGGGTGGGTGGGTGGGTGGGGTGGGGTAGCTCATGGATGAGTGTGTGTGGATGAGTGTGTGTGTGTGTGTGTGGATGAGAGTTTGGGATGAGTGTGTGTGTGTGTGGATGAGTGTGTGTGTGTGCGTGAGTGTGTGTGTGTGTGTGGATGAGTGTGTGTGTGTGTGTGTGGATGAGTGTGTGTGTGCGTGTGTGTGTGGATGAGTGTGTGTGTGTGTCGATGAGTGTGTGTGGATGAGAGTTTGCGGACGAGTGTGTGTGGATGAGTGTGTGTGTGTGTGGATGAGTGTGTGTGTGTGTGGATGAGTGTGTGTGTGTGTGTCGATGAGTGTGTGTGGATGAGAGTGTGCGGATGAGTGTGTGTGGATGAGTGTGTGTGTGTGTGTCGATGAGTGTGTGTGAATGAGTGTGTGTGTGTGTGGATGAGTGTGTGTGTGTGTGTGTCGATGAGTGTGTGTGGATGAGAGTGTGCGGATGAGTGTGTGTGGATGAGTGTGTGTGTGTGTGGATGTGTGTGTGTGGATGAGTGTGTGTGGATGAGAGTGTGTGGATGAGTGTGTGTGTGTAAATGAGTGTGTGTGGATGAGTGTTTGTGTGTGGATGAGAGTGTGTGCATGAGAGTGTGTGCATGAGAGTGTGTGGATGAGTGTGTGTGGATGAGTGTGTGTGTGTGTGTGGATGAGTGTGTGTGGATGAGTGTGTGTGTGTGTGGATGAGTGTGTGTGGATGGGTGTGTGTGTGTGTGGATGAGTGTGTGTGTGTGTGGATGAGTGTTTGTGGGTGGGTGGGTGGGTGGGTGTGGGTGTGGGTGTGGGGGGATGAGTGTGTGAGTGGGTGTGTGGATGAGTGTGTGGATGAGTGTGTGTCATTGATCTCACCTGCTCTGGCACCTTGTGTTTCTGCATCAGCATGCTCAGCAAGTTAACCTGATCTTGGAGCAAGTACCTCAACTTGGATACCGTCGCCTTGTCTTCCTTGGCAATGGCCATCTTCGCACGGGCCATGATGCTCTCCTCGTAAGGGGTGACCTAGGGGCAGAGACAGGATATATTTGAATCTGACTTTGAATTGTTACATGGTCCTTCATGTCAAAGGCCTAGGGGCAGAGACAGGACATATTTGAATTTGAGTTTGAATTATTACATGGTCCTCCATGTCAAAGGCCTAGGGGCAGAGACAAGACATATTTGAATTTGAATTTGAATTATTACATGGTCCTCCATGTCAAAGGCCTAGGGGCAGAGACAGGACATATTTGAATTTGAATTTGAATTATTACATGGTCCTCCATGTCAAAGGCCTAGGGGCAGAGGCAGGACATATTTGAATTTGAATTTGAATTATTACATGGTCCTCCAAGTCAAAGGCCTAGGGGCAGAGACAGGACATATTTGAATTTAAATTTGAATTATTACATGGTCCTCCATGTCAAAGGACTAGGGGCAGAGACAGGACATATTTGAATTTGAATTTGAATTATTACATGGTCCTCCATGTCAAAGGCCTAGGGGCAGAGGCAGGACATATTTGAATTTGAATTTGAATTATGACATGGTCCTCCATGTCAAAGGCCTAGGGGCAGAGACAGGACATATTTGAATTTGAATTATTACATGGTCCTCCATGTCAAAGGCCTAGGGGCAGAGGCAGGACATATTTGAATTTGAATTTGAATTATGACATGGTCCTCCATGTCAAAGGCCTAAGGGCAGAGACAGGACATATTTGAATTTGAATTATTACATGGTCCTCCATGTCAAAGGCCTAGGGGCAGAGGCAGGACATATTTGCATTTGAATTTGAATTGTGACATGGTCCTCCATGTTAATGGCCATCTTCGCACAACCCATGATGCTCTCCTCGTAAGGGGTGACCTAGGGGCAGAGACAGGATATACTTTGAAATTGAAATTGAATTGTTACATGGTCCTCCATGTTAATGGCCATCTTTGCAAAACCCATGATGCTCTCCTCGTAAGGGGTGACCTAGGGGCAGTGACAGGATATATTCGAATTTGAATTTGAATTGTTACATGGTCCTCCATGTCAAAGGCCATCTTTGCACAACCCATGATGCTCTCCTTGGAAGTCCTAGGGGCAGAGACAGGATCGAATTGAATTTGAATTTGAATTGTGACATGGTCCTCCTTGTCAATGGCCATCTTCGCACAACCCATGATGCTCTCCTGGTAAAGGGTGACCTAGGGGCAGAGGCAGGATATATTTGAATTTGAATTGTTACATGGTCCTCCATGTAAATGGCCATCTTTGCACAACCCATGATGCTCTCCTTGGAAGGGGCAACCTAGGGGCAGAGGCAGGATATATTTGAATTTGAATTGTTACATGGTCCTCCATGTTAATGGCCATCTTTGCACAACCCATGATGCTCTCCTTGGAAGGGGCAACCAAGGGGCAGAGACAGGAAATCATTTGAATTTGAATTTGAATTTGAATTGCTACATGGTTTTTGGCGGAGCACCCTCTTCAAGGGAACAGGAGCCCCCAGGGTTACCCATTTGCCCGTCCGACCGACTGACCGACCATCTGACCGAGATGAAGCCTGGCACGTCAGTCAACGGTCTCGTAACTAACTCGCTTACGTTGCCACCTGTCGCTCTGTCGCGAACACCTCTCCGCCAATTTTTAACGTCGCTTGCGACGCTGCATTGCAACTTGTTCAGCCAACTATGGGCTTGTAAATGGCCATGTTCTGCAAGTTCCAGGCCAGGTCAGCTCCTAGGCGGCCTGGGCCAGGCCAGTTGGGCCTGATCTAGCTTCATCGCTGATTTTGCTTACATTGCTATGCCAATATTGAAAGCGATGGATTTTATTGTTAATAGCGATACGACACTCAAAAGAAGAACCTGACCAAAAAAACCTAACCCTGATCTTTGCATAACCCATGATGCTCTCCTTGCAAGGGGAGACCTACAGACAATTTTGAAATAGAACTTCTAGACTTCAAAATAGCTTGACGTGGACTTCATTCTGGGATTGTTAGTTTATAATATTCTGAACTGTTCTGGATAAAAATAAAAGATATAAAAATATAAGTAAAGACATTTTTCTTAATTATCAATAGGATATATTTTGAAAAATATGGGCAGAGACAGGATAGGCAGAGATAGAATTTGCGTTATGTAAAATGTAACAAGTTCAATGCAGCGTCGCATGCGACGCTAAAATTGGCGGAGAGTGATCGCGACGGAGGTATAGGTGGTAACGGAAGCGAGTTAGTTACGAGACCATTGGTTGACATGTCAGGCTTCATCTTGGTCAGACAGTCGGTCGTACGGACAATGGTAACCCTGGGGGATCCCATCCCCTTGAAAAGGGGGCTCCGCAATAAAAGCATACATGGAGTGCTACCTTGGTGCCGGTCTCGGAGCCGGTCTCAGTGCTGGTCTCGGTGCTGGTCGAGATTGCATCTGGGTCTTCAGGGTCGTTATCTAGTGCAGAGGCAGGCCCCACCAACCACTGGTAGTTTGTTTCTAGCTGCTTCTGGATCTCCTCTGGGAGGGAGCTCTCAAACTGCATGGCAACGTGGTGTGTGTGTGTGAGAGAGTGTGCGTGTTTGGGTGTGTGTGGGGGATGTCTGTGTGTGTGTGTGTGTGTGTGTGTGTGTGTGTGTGGGGGGGGGGGGGGGGGGGGGGGGGAGTGGGGCACACCCTGCAACTTGGACATGTCACATGTGGAAATTGATGTACACTAGAAAACTATTTATTTTATTTTCATTATTTACCGTACTGCTCTCAAAATTTAACGGTTGCAAAATTTGACGGACCTTACTGCTCTCAAAATTTAACGGTTGCAAAATTTGACGGCTTTTTTTTTTTTTTTTATTATAAATTGACGGTTTACATTTGACGTTTTTTCTATAGGAATGTAAATTGACGTTACACATTTGACGGTTTCCATTTTAATAAAATCCATTTATGCAACTGAACGTTTGTACTTAATCATGTTTCACTGGTTCATGGTTCATGGTACAATATTAGGGTGCACTTTTCTAGGACCTGCAAGGAGTGTACATATAATACTGCAATGATCCCAACATCTTGTTCAGCATAACACTACCGGTACTCTTTGAAATAACTAGAATTAGACATTCAATTGTTTTCATTAACTCCTGAAATCATCTCTTGCTCAGTTTATGTCAGAAACATAAGCATAACGTACGTTCCTGTATTGCTCAGCGACCTAGAAGGAATAAGGTAAGGTTTTGCTACGTCTACAATATGCACATACCGTTTTTTGTATACTTCAATCCAATGCACATATATGTTGACTTCCTATCCCTATTGCCTCTGTTCTTTTTGAACCTGTCGGCCTTGTACCTCCTCTAACCTTTCGCATTCCCTGTGTGCCCTAATTCAAACAATTGGAGCAAGGAAGAGTGGTTAAAGATGGCCACAGGGTCTGTGCTCCTAAACGCATTATTTTTGTCAGATGAGGCATCTGAATATGCAGACAGATGCAGGCAGTCCCAGGGATCTCGTATCACTAAAAAATGTAGTGTTTGGCCCACTGAGCAGTGAGATATGTGCATTCTAGTGATGCACCTAATATCGGCTAAAAAACCGATTTGACGGTTTTTTCGTTGTGTAATATACCGTATGCCACGATTTGACGGTTGCTCCCGTCAATTTGAAACGTTAAATTTTGAGAGCAGTACGGTTTTCATATCATTATTTATTTATATAATTTCATCTATAAGGAGCCACACTTTGCAACGGTGACAAGTATTAATGAATGTACTTTAGCAGGTCCAGTGGACTCTGTACACATATTTCTTGCATCAACAATTTGTTTTTATTTTAACTATTTATGCATTTATTGTATTTATTGCATTTATTGTATTTACATGAAGCCGCACCTTGCAACGGTGAAACGTGTTGATGAATGTACTCTTGCAGGTATAGCAGACTCTAGACGCATATTGATTATATTCCCATTATTTATTTTATTTGAATTATTTATTTTAATTATTCATTTGTTCATACCTTGCACCGAGGACAAGAACAGCTTTACCTGTATTCTAGGCATACATTTATTTTTTATTTTACTTAGTTATCTCCAATGGTGCCTAATCCCCAAAACGCCCCATTTCGGGACAAAAGTGTGGGACAGAGCCGTACGCACCCCAAAATGCTCGGAATCGAATTCTGAGTAGATAGCGTTTCTCGTGAGTGTTTCAGCTAGACGCGCAGCTATTTATTGTTCCAATGGGCATTCGGTCGCGAGCAGCCCAGGCCGGCAGGCAGTTGGCAGTAGACGAGATGTACGAAATATTTTGGGACAAATTCAATCCGTGTCAAATACGAGGTCGCGCGAGCTATCGCGAATCAAGTTTCCGCGGGACGAAAGGAATATTAAGCCCCTACCGCAAGGTCAGAGGCTGCACTTTAGCCTCGGCTTCTGGGTGATCTGCAGTAGCAATTCCACCAGCCATTTCGGCCTACACCAGCATTCCACCTGCCATTTCGGCCTATACCTGGAAAAATCCCAAATCAAAATCTAACTTCAGATGTGGATGATTAATGCAAAAAGAAAAAAAGTTTCTTTGAAGTGGGATTTGAAATTTGAAATTTGAAACCTCAAAAATGTTCGAAAAGTGATTCTGCACCCTTTGCTGAAAAGACGAAGACACAGAACGATGCTGTTGCGGCTGTGCAGCTTGTAACATAATTAGGGACTCCTAAATTGGCCCCAAACGTGCAAATACTCAGTGTTTTTTGGCTTTGTACAGCCCGTACTGCCTGCACAGTATCTTGCACAACCTGCTGTGACAATGACTTGTAAGGAATGATGTGAAAAACAGGCCTACCTAATTCAATTTTCAAAAATAAAAAAATTGACTGCGTTTGGCTCCGTCCCACATTTGTGTAAAATCTGTCCTGAATTAGGGAACCCCATAGTGAAAAAAATAAAAGGTTTTACTTCATCATCTGGTTCACAAACCCCGAGCATACCCAATTCCAAGTATTTATATGTTGAGGTGATGTGGCTGCCTTGCAACATTGTAGCATTTTTTTTTGTTTTACTGGACTGGAGTCCATCGGTCAAAATTGTCTGTCCCAAAAGTCCAATAATTAGGCACCTATGGAGATATATACTTATTTATAATTATTTGTCTAATTAACGCAGAGCCGCACCTTGCACCGAGGACAAGAGCAGTTAAACCTGTACTCTACACACCTTTTTCTTCTTCTTCTTCTTCTTCTTCTTCTTGTTATTATTATTATTATTATCAGTATTAATGTATTTCTTTATTATTGATTATCAGTATGTATTTCTTTATTCTTTATTATCAGTATTAATGTATTTTTATTATCAGTATTAATGTATTTATTTGTCTGATTTACACACTGACAGAGCCGCACCTTGCACCGAGGACAAGAGCAGTTAAACCTGTATGCGCTTTTTAGGCGTTGCTGCCTCTGTCCCAGCGGGCTTGAGCCCATATCTTCTAGGTACGATGCCGTGATCTCCCCACCAGCTGGAATAGAGCCTACCGCCCTCACCAGCATTTGACCCCCAACGACCATGCTCACTGAGTTTGGCACACAGGAGTGGTTCAGGAGCGCTGCCTCAGGCCTGCGGGAAACGGATGGTGGTGACGGTGGGGGTGGGGTGGTGGGGGGTGATGGTAGATGTTGGCGACTTTGTTTTGGCCGAGGGCTTGCTTGCACCTGGGGAGAGATGATGGTGGTGGTGGTGGTGGTGGTGAGTAAATGTTGGCGACTTTGTTTTAGATGAGGGCGTGCTTGCACCTGGGGAGAGATGGTGGTGGTGGTGGTGGTGGTGGTGAGTAGATGTTGGCGACTTTGTTTTAGATGAGGGCGTGCTTGCACCTGGGGAGAGATGATGGTGGTGGTGGTGGTGGTGGTGAGTAGATGTTGGCGACTTTGTTTTAGATGAGGGCGTGCTTGCACCTGGGGAGAGATGGTGGTGGTGGTGGTGGTGGTGGTGGTGAGTAGATGTTGGCGACTTTGTTTTAGATGAGGGCGTGCTTGCACCTGGGGAGAGATGGTGGTGGTGGTGGTGGTGAGTAGATGTTGGCGACTTTGTTTTAGATGAGGGCGTGCTTGCACCTGGGGAGAGATGGTGGTGGTGGTGGTGGTGAGTAGATGTTGGCGACTTTCTTTTAGATGAGGGCGTGCTTGCACCTGGGGAGAGATGGTGGTGGTGGTGGTGGTGGTGGTGAGTAGATGTTGGCGACTTTGTTTTAGATGAGGGCGTGCTTGCACCTGGGGAGAGATTGTGGTGGTGGTGGTGGTGGTGGTGGTGAGTAGATGTTGGCGACTTTGTTTTAGATGAGGGCGTGCTTGCACCTGGGGAGAGATGGTGGTGGTGGTGGTGGTGGTGGTGAGTAGATGTTGGCGACTTTGTTTTAGATGAGGGCGTGCTTGCACATGGGAAGAAATGGTGGTGGTGGTGGTGGTGAGTACATGTTGGCGACTTTTTTTTTGATGAGGTGATCTTACCAAGTTCAATTTCAGGCCTGAAACACAGGAGTGGTCCAAGAGCGCTGCCTCAGGCCTGCGGGAAACCAAACAATTTGTTCTCGTTTATACTTTTCCTGGGAATTTTACTTTTCTTGACGAAGACGGCGAGCAGCCAAATTGCTGGCTGATGCTATCTTGCCGAGTTCAAGTTCAGGTGTAAAACACAGGAATGGTTCAAGAGCGCCGCCTCAGGCCTGCGGGGAAACAAACAATTTGTTCCCGTTTATAAAAGTAATGATAACGCCTGGTGGGGCGTGGTATTAAGGGAGCCCTGTCTTACGGCGGTAGGGAACGGGCTGCTACTTTACCTGGACAAAGCTACCATGGCGGTTGACAGCGACTGCGAACACTTAAGCGCACCCGTGGGGATTCGAACCCGGCACCTATGTCATTCTAGGAGCTCTGCCACTGAGCCATTTGTCGAACGGGGATGTTCCCATTTATAATTTTCCTGGGAATTTTACTTTTCTTGACGGAGACGGCGAGCAGCCAAATTGCTGGCTGAAGGTATCTTGCCGAGTTCAAGTTCAGGCGTGAAACACAGGAGTGGTTTAAGAGCGCTGCCTCAGGCTGCTGGAAACCAAACAATTTGTTCCCGTTTCTAATTTTCCTGGGAATTTTACTTTTCTTGACGAAGACGGCGAGCAGCCAAATTGCTGGCTGAAGGTATCTTGCCGAGTTCAAGTTCAGGTGTAAAACACAGGAGTGGTTCAAGAGCGCCGCCTCAGGCCTGCGGGGAAACAAACAATTTGTTCCCGTTTATAAAAGTAATGATAACGCCTGGTGGGGCGTGGTATTAAGGGAGCCCTGTCTTACGGCGGTAGGGAACGGGCTGCTACTTTACCTGGACAAAGCTACCATGGCGGTTGACAGCGACTGCGAACACTTAAGCGCACCCGTGGGGATTCGAACCCGGCACCTATGTCATTCTAGGAGCTCTGCCACTGAGCCATTTGTCGAACGGGGATGTTCCCGTTTATAATTTTCCTGGGAATTTTACTTTTCTTGACGGAGACGGCGAGCAGCCAAATTGCTGGCTGTAGGTATCTTGCCGAGTTCAAGTTCAGGCGTGAAACACAGGAGTGGTTTAAGAGCGCTGCCTCAGGCTGCGGGAAACCAAACAATTTGTTCCCGTTTCTAATTTCCTGGGGGTTTTCTTTTCTTGACGAAGACGGCGAGCAGCCAAATTGCTGGCTGAAGGTATCTTGCCAAGTTCAAGTTCAGGCGTGCAACACAGGAGTGGTTCAAGAGCGCTAACACACACAACCTCACACACACACCCTTACACACACACACACGCCCTCACTCAAACACACACACTAACACACTCACAAAACCTAACAAACACACACCCTCACACACACACTAACACACCCTCACACACACACACACACACACAAACACCTTCACTCACACACACACTAACACACTCACACACACAACCTAACACACACTCACACACTCACACACTCACAAAACCTAGCACACACACAAACTAACACACCCTCACACACGCACACCCTCACTCACACACACACTAACACACCCTCACACACACACACTATCACACCCTCACACACACAACCTAACACAATCTTACCAGATGCCGACAAAGGACTGAGGGTCATCCCCACGACATTTTGTGGCTCCAATCTCGCTGTACGTGTTACCTGTGGCAGTTAATAGTGAGAGGGCATGAGTAGGTTGAGGGTGAGAGGGCATGAGTAGGTTGAGGGTGAGAGGGCATGACAATGTTTAGAGCATGTATGTATAGCATGAGTAGGTTAAGGGTGAGAAGGCATGAGTAGGTTGAGGGTGAGAGGGCATGAGTAGGTTGAGGGTGAGAGGGCATAACAATGTTTAGAGCATGTATGTAGAGCATGAGTAAGTTAAGGGTGAGAGGGCATGAGTAGGTTGAGAGTGAGAGGGCATGAGTAGGTTGAGGGTGAGAGGGCATGAGTAGGTTGAGGGTGAGAGGGCATGAGTAGGTTGAGGGTGAGGAGGCATGAGTAGGTGAGGGTGAGAGGGCATGAGTAGGTTGAGGGTGAGAGGGCATGAGAGGTGAGGTGAGTAGGTTGAGGGTGAGAGGGCATGAGTAGGTTGAGGGTAAGAGGCATGAGTAGGTTGAGGGTGAGAGGCATGAGTAGGTTGAGGGTAAGAGGCATGAGTAGGTTGAGGGTGAGAGGCATGAGTAGGTTGAGAGTGAGAGGGCATGCGTAGGTTGAGGGCATGCATGTAGGGCAGGTGTAGGTTGAGGGTGAGAGGGCATGAATAGGTTGAGGGTGAGGGTTGGGGGAGGTGAGGAGTGGTGGGGGTGAGGGGTCAGGGGAGGTGAGGGGGGGGGGGGGGGGGGGGGGGGGGGGGCAGGTGTGATAATACAGTTGGTTCGTGGAGGGAGAGCAGATCGATGCTGACCTTTTTTTATAATTACTTTCCTCGGCAGTTTGTATGTATGGTCCAGTTCAGTTCAGGGGTAGCAAATTAGGCTCAAGTAACTTGCCCTACCCCAAAAATTAAACATAGACATCAAGATAAGTGTATGCTGTACTATGGGGAAGAGACTTACCCCGACTGTACAAATACAAATAAAACATCAAGATATCTGCATACGGTACTCAAGGGAGAGGACTTACCCCAACTGTACAAATTCAAATAAAACATCAAGATAACTGCATACGGTACTCAAGGGAGGGGACTTACCCCAGCTGTACAGATTGGACAGGGTCTTGAGGGCAGAAGCATCAAGAGGGGGGTTTGCTCCAGAGGCTGCGTTCAAAACAGAATTTAAAAGCTTTAAGCCTTGCGTTCAGCGTTTCAAAAGTGTTAAACGTTCAAAAGTGTTAACAAGCATTTAACGTTAAAAAGCGGTAAGTGTTCAAAAGTGTTACACGTTATAAAGCATTAAAAAGCGTCAAAAGCGTTAAATGCTAAAAAGTGTTAACGTTAAAAAACGTTAAAAGCGCACAACTTTCAAAAGCCATCAAACGCGTTAAATTTTCAGAAGCGTTAAAAATTAAAAAGCGTTAAGCGTTCAAAAGCGTTCAAAAGAGTGAAACGTTCAAAAGCGTTCAAAACAGCGTTCAATGTTAAAAAGCGTCAAGAGTTAAAAATTAAAAAGCGTCAAGCGTTCAAAAGCGTTCAAGAGAGTTACACGTTCAAAAGCGTTCAAAACAGCGTTCAATTTTTAAAAGCGTTAAGCGATAAAAAGTGTTAAGCATTAAAAAGCGTTAAGCGTTAAAAAGCGTTAAAAACAGGGTTAAACGATGGTTGAGCTGCAATGCAGGGTACCAGTGTTTTTATATCAGATTTGCTGATGAATCCATTTGTGTGATGAATTCATACATGGACATATAAAGAGATCTCAACAATGGAAGGCACCTTTATCCTACCCAGCTACCCCGCACCCTACATACCAGACCCCCTCACCTTACATAAAATTCTCCATTCACCCACAAACTAGAAGGGGTCGGCTATGTTAAATAATATTAGTGAATAAATAATATTACATAATATTATATAATATTAGTCGAACGAGCCGTCTCACCAGAATTTTGAATTTATTTGAAAAAATAATATTATTGTGACACTGTGTTAATATTAGTTAATATAAGTTTTTCAAATACTAATATGAGTCGCCGTTCCCTACATACTAGACCATCTAACTCAGCTTGCTGCCTTGCGCCCTCAGTAGTTTTCATTTTATATTTTTTGTTGGCCAGGTTGAGTAGCTACTTGGGCTGCTCAAGCCTGATTTTAGGATTGTTGCGTAGCCATTGCATTGCGGAGCACTAAACGCGGATCCTGGGGGGGTCGAGGGGGTCATGCGTCGCCATGCAACGACACAATGGCGACACAGTGGCAACGCGTTGTCGGCAGCAGAAATAAATGTGGTTGAGATTGAATGCAGGGTATTAGCTGTCAAGATTGGATCTTGATAGCCTGGACAATAGCCAGCTCTACAAACACAATTTGAATACAAACAAAAAAAATGAAATTTTACTTTGTTGAGAACCATCGATGCTATCTGAGACTGCTTTGGTTGGTCAAAAGTCCAAACAAAGGTTCGGCCAAAGTAAGTGCACCCCAAACCTACCCCAGTATAAAATAACTCCATTACTGGGGCCAACCACCAAACAGCAGTCAACAATCCTACAACAACGCCGGCATAAGCCAGACTCCGCCAACATACGCTCACAATACCACACCAGTCAACAATCCCACAACAACGCCGGCATAAGCCAGACTCCGCCAACATACGCTCACAATGCCACACCAGTTAACAATTCTACAACAACGCCGGCATAAGCCAGACTCCGCCAACATACACACACAAATACCACACCAGTCAACAATCCCACAACAACCCTGGCATAAGCCAGACTCTGCCAACATACCCCCACCCATGACACAGGGACTTCCAAGACTAAGTGTGACCCTGCAGATGCTCCTGATGTGGTGAAGGCAGGCTTTGATGAGGTTAGAGACCAGCTAGCACCTACATACCCCCACAATACCACACTAGTCAAATCCCGCAACAACCCTGGGCATAAGCCAGACTCCGCCAACATACGCCCACAATAACACATCAGTCAACAATCCCGCAACAACCCTGGGCATAAGCCAGACTCCGCCAACATACGCCCACAATACCACACCAGTCAACAATCCCACAACAACTCAAAGCATAAACTCCTTGATTGCAGAGCTAGTGCACGGAGACCCACTCTTTGAGGTGATCAACATTTTGGCAAAAACAAACTAATCTGCGGAAAAATTAGGTGTCCCAAAGCAACCCCAAGCATAATAGACTAGACTAGACTAGACTAGACTTGACTAGACTAGACTAGAATAGAGAATGGAATAGAATAGAATAGAATAGAATGGAATAATGTAGAATAGAAAAGAATAGACATAGACATATATATCCATCAGTGCCAAATCCCCCAAACGCCCTAATTCAGAACAAGAGTTTTAAACAGAGCCGCAAACATCCCAAAATCCTCGGAATCGAATATTGAATAGATCATATTTCACGCGAATGTGTCAGCTAGATGCACAGCTATTTTTCTCATACCCATCCACTCGCGAGCAGCGCTGTCCAGCAGGCAGTTGGCAGTACACGAGATGTACGAAATGTTTGGGAACAAATTCAGACCGCGTCAAAACGAGTTCGCGCGAGCTATAGCGAAGCAAGTGCCTGTGGGACAAAAGGCTTATCGAACCCCTACCACAAGGTCAGACGCTGCGCCTCAGTCTCGGCCTCTGAATCTTCTGGAATAGCAGTTAACTTGACTTCACGCCAAAGTCCCAATCCTACGTCCCAACCTGAGAATTACCCTTCCGATCTCAAATCAAAATCCAACTTTAGATGTGGATGTTTAAAGACAAATTAAAACAAAGTTCGATTTTCGAATTATTTTTGCAAGTAGGATTTGAAATTTCCAAAAATGATTGAAAAGTGATTCTGCTCCCTATGCTTTAAAAAGAGCAACCCAAATGATGCAATTGAGGCTATGCAGATGTGAACACCAGTAGGGACTCCTGAAACAGCCAAAAACGTGGAAATAATCAGTCATTGTTTGCTTTGTACTGCCTGTACCGCCTGTACAGTACCTTTCATAACATGCTACGACAACAACTTGGAAGGGAACACATGTAGTACTACTTTGGTATAAAATATAATAAACATAAGATAGACTCTGACCTCCGGAGGGCTTAGGTGCCCCAAAGCCCTTGGCCTTCTGATTGGTCAGTCCCTCAACCCCATTGTAGAAATCCTGCAAAGTTGACGGCTGCTCGCTGTTGTACAGCAACCCCAGTCGGAATCTGCACAGAAATGATGTATGTGAGACTCGCATTGCAGGGTGAGCTAGTTTGAACGTACAATACAGGAGATCAGCGGACGGTTTGGATTTCACAGGGCAAAAGGTCATATTGCCACTCTAATTTTTCAGGCAAATTTGCGATAATTCTCCCATAACGTTCGAAATGTCCAGGTCAAATTGGATGAATAAAGAAGAGAAAAAATGTTAAGCTGTATCCTTCGGGATCCCATCATTTAATCAATAAATCGGGAGTAGCCCAGGCCTCAGAATTTTCAGTCAGGCCGATTGACTTCGTTTGAGAAAGGGGCTATAATGGCATGATGCATGGCTATGTTTTGACGCATTTTCCAGGTCATTCTGAGCACCTCATTCGGGGGGGGGGGGGGGGGGGGGGGGGGGGGGGGGGGGGGGGGCGTCAGCCCTCCTCAGTTGTTTTGCTATCTTTTTCCTCAGACCTCCAAATGACATTTTGAGATTATGTTGACAAAAGCAGTTCATTGGCACCACTTAAGAGCCAGAGGGGGTGTATGGGTAGGTGAATAATTGGATAATGTGGGTGGGTATGGGTGGGTGAGCATGGGTGGTAAGGAATGGTATGGATGGGTGGGTATGAGTGGGTGAATGGGTGGTATGTTTAGGTGTATGGGTGGGTGAATGGGTGAGTATGGGTGGTATGGATGGGTATGGATGGGTGGGTATGGGTGGGTTAATGGGTGGGTAATGTGGGTGGGTGGCTGGGTGGGTGAATGGGTATTTTAACTATGACACAATCCCTGTTTGGGAATTCTGAGGATGCCATTGTGTGCGCCATAGTGTAAAGACCCAGAATATATATATATATATATATATATTCTTTTTTTTTTCAAGTTGTGTCTCTTATTTCTATTTAAGGGTGGGGTGGGGTGGAGTGGGGTGGGGGGGGGAGATCTTTTGTTTCTACTCCTGAATAAATACATATATGTTGCGCCTTTTGCTTTTTTAGGCACCTATAAATACATAAATGTTACGCCTTATCCTTAAGCATCCCATCACTCACTTGTCTTCGCTAGACAGCTCATCGGCCTAGGGGGGCCTAGCTGTGTCTCTTGGGTCTAATCATACACACACCAACACACACACACATGTGTTCCTTTACACCCATCAGCATGGTCCTCAAAATGCTTCTCGGGAACCCATAAATAAATCAATAAATTTTACGCTTCATCCTTTACGCTCCCATAAATAAATGAATACAAAAGTTTCGCCTTCCCCTTCAGGCTCTCATAAATAAATAAATAAATAAATAAATAAATAAATAAATAAATAAATAAATAAATAAATAAACACTTACATACACAATTGTTATGCCTTTTCCTCAAGGCTCCCATAAATAAATAAATAAATAAATACATAAATTTGTTGCCTTTTCCTTAAGGCTCCCATAAATAAATAAATAAATAAATAAATACATAAATTTGTTGCCTTTTCCTTAAGGCTCCCATAAATAAATAATTGAATTAATTAATACATAAATTTGTTGCCTTTTCCTTAAGGCTCCCATAAATAAATAAATAAATACATAAATGTTTTACCTTTTCCTTAAGGCTCCCATAAATAAATAATTGAATAAATTAATAAATAAATGTGAAGCCTTATCGTCTAGCATCCCATCACTCACTTGTCTTCGTTAGACAGCTCATCAGCTGCCAAGGCTGCCAGAAGCTCAGGGGGGCCTAGCTGCTTCCCTTGGGCACCCTTCACCATTTTGACAGGGGAGGAGACAAGCAGTAGGTCTCCGGGCTCAATGTTGGCGGTTGCAACCAACCCCCTGCCCTTACCTTCAAGGTTGGGATAAACAAATAATTTGAGTTCTGGTTTTGATTCTTGCTTTTGCTTTTAGTCCTGGTTCTGGTTAGCTGTTGAGAACGCAGTCGGGAGCATCACATCACATCACATTCACAAGATAGGAGCAAGGATTTGTTTTCCCGCTATATATAGCGATCGCTACTTTTGACTCCATTTGGGCCAGAATTGCCACTGTTAAGACCCCCCCCCCCCCCCCTCACACACACACACACAAACAAACACACACACAAGGCCCTAAATGGCCCTTGAAATCTATAAAAAGCTTTAAAATTCTGTCTCTGGAGGAGGCCTAAAATCATCAAGCTAGGATAAACCCACTTTCAGATTTGAAAAATAATCCCGGGATTGGAGCCAAGCAGCAGGTCGCCGGGTTCAATGTTGGTGATTGCAACCAACCCCCTGCCCTTGCCTTGATGGTTGGGATAAATGAAAAAAATTGAGTTCTGGTTTGGTTTAGGTTCTTGTTTTTGCTTTTTGTTCTGATAACTTGAGTTCTGGTTTGGGTTCTGGTTTGTTGTTCAGGATGCAGTTGAGAGCAACACATCACATTCACAAGATAGGAGCCAAGCCTAGCTTTTCTTTTCAGATACTAGCAGTAGCTTCTTGGCAGCTCCCCTGCCTAGCAAAACCTATAGAAACGTAGTGAAGCTGGTGGAATCATATTTATAAGCATGTTGAAATCTTGTGGCTTAGCCCTGTGGCTAGTTCAGGGAGCTGCCCAGAAGCTTGGAGCTGAATATTAAAGCTATTGAGCCAAGCAGCAGCTCGCCGGGATCAACGTTGGTGGTTGCAATCTCGCCCTGGCCTGTGCTTTTACATTAGGGATTGAGCTTTTTCAGTTTTCATTTTAGTTTAGCTTAATTTTTTTTTTTGGGGGGGGGGGGGGGGGGGGGGGGGGGTCACTGTCAAGATTTTAGGTGAGATCAACACACATGCTAAGGTGGTGTGGTCTCATCTGGTATGGTGTGGTGGGTGTGTGGTGGGTGTGTAGGTGTGGGAGGGGTTTGGTTTGGTTTGGTTTGGTTTGGTTTTGGCTTGGCTTGGCTTGGCTTGGCTTGGCTTGGCTTGGCTTGGCTTGGCTTGGCTTGGCTTGGCTTGGCTTTGCTTTGCTTGCTTTGCTTGGCTTGGCTTGGCTTGCTTGGCTTGGCTTGGCTTGCTTGGCTTGGCTTGGCTTGGCTTGGCTGGCTTGGTTGGTTGGGTTGGGTTGGGTTGGGGTTGGGTTGGGTTGGGGTTGGGTTGGGTTGGGTTGGGTGGGTTGGGTGGGTTGGGTTGGGTTGGGTTGGGTTGGGGTTTGGGTTGGTTTGGGTTGGGTTGGGTTGGGTTGGGTTGGGTTGGGTTGGGTGGGTTGGGTTGGGTTGGGTTGGGTTGGTTTTGGGTTGTTTTGGGTTGGTTTGGTTTGGGTTGGTTTTGGGTTGGGTTGTTTTGGTTTGGGTTGGGTTGGGTTTGGGTTGGGTTGTTTTGTGTTGGTTGGTTTTTGGGGTTTGTTGTGTGTTTGGTTGGGGACTTTGGGTTTTTGTTTGGGTGGTGTTTGTGTTGTGGCATTTGGTGGTTGTGGTTTGGGTTTTTATTGGGTTGGGGTTGAGGTGTGGGTTGGGTTTGGGTTGGGTATGGTGTTTTTGTTTGAGGATTTTTTTTGTTTGGTTGGTTTAGGGTTTTTTTGGGTTTGAGAGTTGTTATGTTTTTGTGGTTGTGGGTTGGGTTGGGTTTGTTTTTGAGTAGTTGGTATATTGTATGTTTGTATTTTGGGTTTGGTTGGGTTTGTGGTTTTTTGGTTATGGGTTGTGTTTGGTTTGGGTTGGGTTTGGTTGATGTTTGGTTTGGTTTGGGTTGCGGTTGGGTTTTGGTTTGGTTGGCCTGGTTGCACAAGTCACACCTGGGATATCCAGAATCTTGACAGGGCCAAACTGAGGTTCGGGTATGTAATGGGGGTCTAGGTACAGCCTGTTATGGTCAACTTTGACGCTGGCGCTTTGCGGGGCTGCGTTTTTCTTGGCTTTCGGTGACGCGCGCTGCTTAGCAAGCACCAGAAATACAGCTCGGGCTCGGCAGCAGCTCCTGGCCGCTGTGCCGAATTGCCTCGGCGCCATCAAGCGATTGGAAGCGAGCATATCGGCTGTATGTTTTCACTTTATCCGGTTTTGCGGCAGGCAGAGCGATGGGAAAGGTGTTATGAATATGTAAAACGGTGATGAAGAAACTGCGAGAGTGACGAAACGATAAATTGATGTTTGGGTAGTAGCTGGAGCAAGAAAGGAGGGAATGAAGTAGGGAAGGAGGAAGGAAGAAGGAAGGGGGTATGGCTTTAATGAACAGGGCAGTGAAAATCCTGCTCTATAATGATTCATGAGAAATGGGTGCGGATGCGGCTGTGACAAGTCGTTGGCCCGCGTTGGCCGTTAATTCGTTGGTTACGTTGGGCCCATAGCGCCAGGGGACCCTAATTGGCGCCCCCTACGTATATATCCGTTGCAAGGGCCGTTGGGTCTGGTGTGATCTGGGCCAGGGGCAGGGACCTGCAGGGGGGTCTGGGCGGCCCCATTCCACCCCAACCCCTGCGGGGTGGGGTGAGGGGCCCAGGTGAGGGGTACAGAACTACAGACAGATAGGTTTGCAGGTGGGAGTGACCTACTGACCTGGGGCTCGTGGAAGCTGGCCATCGTGGTGGGACCCGGGGTTGTCAAAGGGTGCCTCGAAAGCTACGTTTCATGAGCCAAAATCTTCGTTTCGAACGGGACAGGCTCTCGGAAATCTGTGCTTGTGACGCGAAATGTAACGTTAGGAACAACCCTGGAGTCGAGGGATACACAATGATAGGTTGATACTTCATAGTGGATGATAAGGAAGACATACGGTAAATGCATTGCTAGATTACGTTTTCGTGCGCACACTAATGATGCATCTAGCTGATAGGGTCGGGTTCTATCCCGCTCTAATATAATTTGTAGGTGCTGTGATGGTGGTTGAGGGAAGGGGGGGTAGAACAGGATGAAATGTACTGTGCGATGGAATCTTTTTTAACTGAGCAAAGGAAAGTAGGAAACCCTTTAAATTTAGGAATCGGGCAAGATTTAGTTAACAATGACTTTACCGCACTATTAGAATGACACCCTAACCCCAACCCTAACTCATTCAGAGGATGTAAATATGGAATGCATCTTGTTACATTCTGTAACATGTAATTAATAATTGTGACAAGAAACGGATTCCGAATATAAACTCTGATCGGGGGGGGGATACCACCAAGCCCTGAGGGTTCTCCCTGAGGATCCCCTCCGGTTTCGCCACAGAGGCCATCCCATGAAGAGGTTTAGATCGATTCGATCTGGCAATGAATTGCCGAATAGCCGCAACGGGAAAGTCTGGATAGGCGATACAAACCCACCCTACATGAAAGTCTACAGGATGAGACTTATCCCCCTCCCGGCCATCCCCAAATCTGGTTTTCGGCTATGCTGCAGGCCTGGCCATGGGCCCCTCCCCTCCCTCCTCAAGGCAGGGGGGATATTTTGTGTCTGATCTCAGGAGTCAGGGCATCAGTTTACCCCCAGATTTGAATAATCAAAGCATTTTCTTCCCAGGAAGTGGGCACAACATGAAGTTCCTTTCAGGATTCAGTGAGAAAGGCGTCAGGGTTACCAGTTTACCACACTACAGGGGGTTACCACTTAACATTATCTCGACCATTTCAATGACGAACTCTGATCAGGTGGGGGTGGGGGGTGGGGGGTGGGGGCCTGGGGTGGGGGGTGGGGGGCGGGGACCTACATACCCATGCTGGGCACGAAGGGTTTCCAGAAGAGGCAGGCCCAAGCAGGTATTCCTGGTTACTCAGACTCTCGAAGCCTCAAAGCCATATAAACGTCCGAAGTGCAACCTTGGACCAGGTTTTGCAGCTTCATTTTTTTCTCGCGCTGTATTTTCGACTGGGCCAGCGGTTGACGCAGAATCCTTTGGTTATGGAGTCAGATGCGGGAGGTACTTCGGTTGCACCAGGTGAGAAATATGCCGGGATTGGACAGACTGCTCGTTTTTGTCTGAATCTCCGATCCGCGCACCCGCTTCTAATCGAGCTGAAGGGATCGGCATCACCGTACAGCTACATCGACTAGAAAAATCTTGGGGAAAGTCTGTGCGTCAGGTTTGCCCATCGGCTCGTCCTTCTCCACGGGAACCTGTACTGCAGAGCTCTGTCTGTTGGCCTGCATGGATTTCGAGCTGTTTTGGTCACTGTATGCTTCCTCTCCTTGTACCAGGGTTGGAGACAGGATGCATTGACAAAGTCATGGATTTATGCCAGACGAGTGTGGAATCCAAACTGCTTAGCAAAATCCCAACGGAGTTGCCAACTGTAGGGCGTGGTAAGTGGCTGGATAATGCATGTGTGCCTTATTTCACTCAGGGAGCAGGACAAGTATCCAGACAAATATCTAGATAAGCGTATACAAGCATCTGCAATTTTTAAAACTAGATATTCCGTACCTGGACGCTCATAACTGGTACAGGTACCCAGGTCTGTGTATTGTTCTTTGGATATTATCTGATTTGTAACTTGATATCACAGCTATTAGTACAGAGACAAGAATATCGGTATTATCTGACGATACAATAAAAAGCTAGATAAGGATATCTGTCTAGTCCAGGTATTGCTCAGAGATAATCTGGGCAGGCAATATCTGGGCAGGCAATATCTGTATCTCTACATGCACCAGTATCTGTGGCACCCAGATACTTAGTGGATGACCTCTTGACAATATCCAGATAAATATTACATTTGTCTGCATCTGTAGACTGTAATCTAGACATTATTCAGGTACAAACAAAGTGCTGTTACAAATAGTTCATCATTAATTCATGAGAATTAAGAATCATCGTGAGCACATTTGAGATTACACAAAAAAGGCTCGTAAATTCTGAGCATCATAATATGCTTATGCCTCCAATCTGTAGGTTACACCTCTGGTATTGCCTCCAATCTGCCACTATCCAATGTGCCTACGCAAACCTTGCGTACGGGGCGCACAACTAGGCCCACTCAGAAGGTGTGGCAGTATTTATGCTCTACCAGCTCTACTTCAGCTCTCGAATCGCAGCTTGCCCGGATGCTCTCTGGAATGCAGTCAAAGCCTCATAACGACTCCCGCACATAGCGTTTTATCATTGTTGTCTTTTTCACCGCTGCTTGCTTTGCTTACACATGTAGGTTAAAGAGACCTATGGTTTGGCTCAATCTCTGAGGAAGAGGAGCCGACGTCGAGCTGGCACACTGGCCAATCAGAATATATCCCCCTCTCAAGATCAGCCAGACCAGCTAGTACGCGTGCTGTTCCCTGTCCCTTTGCCAGGGCTGTCTTCTGGGCCCGTCCTTGTTCCAGAGCTGACAGGTGTGTCCCAAAACAGTGGACTGGATAATTGTATAACACCTTTGGTGGGAGCTGAATTTGCTTTTCTTGTTTATTTGTGTATCCGCAGGTTCATGAATTGCAAGTATATATATCCATTTTAGTTTGATTCGCTGACTCTCAGCAGTCCCCCCCCCCCCACACACACACACACACACACAATCAACAGACAGCACACGTAAAATCATGATGTTTTCTTATCAACTGGGTATTGCTGGCCTGCACATAACCTACCGTATCTCAATTTGTATGAGCACCTCGTACCACTCTCGAGATTTGATTGTGTTATGATGTGTTTATATTACAGTCCAGGGGTAGACCAAATAGGCTAAAGGGACTTGCCCAAGCGCAACAAGAAGGGCTAAAAAGAAAAGGCATTGATGAAGTGAACCCCAAACAATTGTTTTACCGACAGGGGCCCTGAGTTTGGCTACAGTGATCATTTAATTCAACAATCATAATTCAATCATAATCCTGCATGGGCTGATAATTTAATTTTGCGATAATTTTTGCATTTCCGGCATTTTTCACAAAATTGTAATGTATTTCCATCCGTTGAAGGAATCAGAGTTCATGACCAGCTTCATGCTGGAGTCTTTATCAACCAATTCAGGTTCAATTTTCATATTAAAAACTATCTCCGAGTGTTAAGGACATTCTGTCATGAAATGCATTTCGTCTTCTACCACTCTTCTACCATCAACCACCATATCACAGCACCTACAAATTCGATCAGAACGAGGGGTACTCCGATCTGATTCAATATTCAAAATGTAAGTTCGAAGACGTAGTCTTGATATGCATTTAATACCATCCCTATTATTTAATAAGTTAGTGTATGTGGAACTATAGCTTCTATCCTCTGGCATCATCGAAGTTACATGAGTAATATATTTGATACCGACTCCTTGTTTATCACCAAGTTTCCTGGGGTTCACTGAACTTAGGGATTGCCCGTCAATATCTGCTATTTTAAAGATGCCTTTATCATTTTTCCTGAGTCAATTAGGGGGTGCCGAAATTATCTTACCCTGTTGTGTCAATTGTATACTGAGGACGAAGAATTCGAATTCCAAATTCCACACTGCCTAGTTTCGAAAGTTAGTGCGCCAAGGCTGATGAGTATCTAAAGGGAAATATTCTTGGTTGCGCAAGTGGTCGGCGGTGACGGAACTGTTGACATGTGGAGTGCTGCCAGGTGTATATTTCGGGGCAGCGGCGAGTTGTTGCATGCCATAGTCCTTGAATGCTGGAGCAATTCTAGGTGTTGCATGTTACATGAGTGTAGGGCTTGTGGCCTACCGCCTCATGACATGCCATACTAGAGCCTAGGGGGGTCTCCATGCGTATGGGGTGTTCATGGGTGTGTGGTTGTTTGGGTGTGGGTGGTAATTCATGCATACTAAATGACCACAACAGCATGGCTTGGCATCTGTCTTGAAATGTTTACATGCCCAGCTAGCACAAACCATGCTACCTGTCGATCATGTCAATCAAGACGAGTGTCCATGGGTTCCTTGGGGTAGGTTCCTATTTTGGTCCTGTTTTGATGTGTTCCGACTTTTGTTTTGTAATTGAGTCATCAGAAAGGGAGATGAGCCATCTTGATATAGATTGGGTGGGGTCGGGCATGTGCACATGGCACATGGACATGCATTGCATCCATGCATGGTGTTATGTTCCATATCAGATAAATTTTCTATGACACCAAATCTCTGGATGCATCTTTGTAATCCATGAGACCAGCATTGTTTGTTGCTATCTCTGGTTACCATTAGAACATTCTCTAGCAAGGGTATTTTCACAAAATCGTTGTCCTTACCGTCAGCGATTTTATTCCCAAAGCCAATATATAGTCTCAACCATTGAGCCCATGTAGGAGATCTATTGAGTCCATTAAGGTCAAGTCTGAAGAGGTGCTATCTCTAACGCCAAGAGCCCTGAGACGAATTTCTCCAGATGTGTTTAGGTTTAGCCTATCTACTCAACACGCATCAACAGCAAACGCATATTTGCCTGACTTTTGGCTTTGGATTTTGCAGGGTCGGATCATGAAGAAGTCTTGGGTACTTCGCTTATGCCAGACGCCAAAGTGTCTGGTGATTGGCAGGGGGATTGGATGCCAATTTGTCCATGTAAGGATGTAGCCTGCCAGTTGGTTGCAAGATTTGCATTGCGGATGCGTGGGCCACAATCCATCTCTGAGCACCTCGCAACTACGTGATGTGAACAAGTTGATAATGCCACCATCACGGATCTCTACTCTCACCTCATCAGAGTTTCTACAAACTTCCGCCATGACCAGCTTGAGAGGCTGCTACACGTCATTGCTCGTGCAAGACCCACAAGTGAAGGGATCTGCTGATCTGCAAATAAATGATGATGATGGTGAGGGCCTGCCCCTGCCACATCCAAAGGGGACCTTTTAACATATGTCCACAGTAATGAAAGGATACCCACTCTACGAGGTGGGCCCCCCCTATAAAAAAGAGCAATATGGAGGATTTGGTGAAGGAAGCGATGCCACTCCTACATGTATGCATGTTCCAGTCCAGGGGTAGGCCAAATATGCTTAAGGGACTTGCCCAACCGTGTTAGGAAGGGCTTTAAAAGAGAAGGCACTGGTGAACTGAACCCCATACAATCGTTTTACCGACGGGGGCCCTGAGTTTTTGCTACAGGAAACTTCGTCCTACTAAAAAGTAGGCACCATTTGCACAGTAAATATCTGATCTGATATAATTTGCACAGTGAACATCTGATCTGATATAATTTGCACAGTGTACATACACCACATATATTTAAAAAAATCACTCTGGCAACACTTTAACTTGAACTTGGGTACTTGGCTGAAAAGCTGCCCCACTATCATGAGCAGTATTATGAACATTTGAAGTATTTTCTGAATCAGCACAGATAGCAGTAGTATAGTTATATGATATGATGCAACCCTTTATTGACAAAGGCAATTGATGATGATTTCCCTTGCACATCAAATAATGGAGCTGAATTTCTTTGCAACATTTTGCTTTTTTGCTCGTACCCCGTGTTTGTTTGGATGGTTAAATCCCCCTCCCCCCCCCCCCCCCCCCCCCCCCCCCCCCCCCCGGATGATATGAAGCGGGCTTGTCTTGGTTCAACTATTGCCTGTCTATGACAATGAAGTGAATGAATGAATTTTGGACAGAGGGAGACGTCTTCCTTGGCTTAGCCTAAAATTGTACTTATGTACTGTAAGCGGAAGGTGACAGAGTGACAGCCCCTTGTTTAAACAGTATTGCCTTTTCTCCACGGCTCTGAAAATGTTATATTACAACAGTATGGCCTTTTCGTGGTATTTGATCATTTGAGTCCTAGAAGACTAAAACACCCCGTGCAAAAACTGCGAAACTTCACCAATCTTCTTCTTGTGGTCTAATGCTGGATAAATAAGTACACACAGTTCAGATACGGTATGTTGTTTTGGAAGGATTTTCACTTAAGAGGATGGGTCTCCTACTCTCCTTGCTCTAGTCAGTAAGGAAATCTGGAAGTTCCTGATGCCAGTAGACAACTTGCTACCCTCCAACTGCGTACATCTCCTTATCCACTGTATGTAGGCATATGTTATGCAGTTGCACTTGTATCCTGTCTGTTTTGGTTACCTTTTCCTATCTTCCTGCTGTTTGATCATCTAAATGTATGTCTGTTACAGTCCAGGGGTAGGCAAAATAGGCTTAAGGGACTTACCCAAGCGTGACAGGAAGGGCTAAAAATAATTTTCTGGGTCAGCTTACCCTCGGCCCCTTACCCCTATTGTCCATTGGCTGTATACCTGGTTTGGGCTCGAACCAAGTTTGGCCTATACGCCAAGCTTCCAGGGTTTTGGCGGAATGGCGGTACCCCTACCACCAAGTAAACCACCATCAATGTATGCACAAACGGTAACTTGAGCCAATATAGGAAGCGACCCAAATCTGTAACAACCACCAACCTTAATGCACAGAAATTATAATTGGCTCTTTTGGGTGCCTTCCTCCATCTCCATTTTCTCCAACACTTCATATGCATACGAGATTGCCGGCCAGCGTTGTTCAGGAGGACCCCCCCAGCGCTGCATCCTGAGACGCAACAAATTTCATAGCCTGCGTCTTGTGATGCAACAGAACCAACATAGCCTGCGTCCTGCAACGCAACTGATCCGCAGCCAGCCCATAACCTACCTGCAGCGCAACCAACCCACCGAACCTGCATCTACGACAGCACATTTGGCCTTACCCTGGACTGTACCGCACATCCCGGCTACCAGTTTGGTACTTGGTAGCCATGGAAGTTTTCTTGAAGTACATATCTCGTGAATTAACGAAGTCATTATCTGTTGGTCAGCACTTCAAATGGAGAGGGGCATCTGCCAGCAAAAAAATGAAGCCTTGAGCCTGTGCAGGAGGAGGGTTAAGACAAATTCCAATTACAGAAACCAGAAGTTGGATGGTTATCAACGTATTCCGAATTTGTCATAGCACAAACCATGCCCAGCTCCGTGAAGCAGCCACTATCAATAGAGTCCATGCCTTGCGTCAGCCAAGAAATAGTCCAATTACAGAGACCAGATGTTGGATGGTCAACATATTCCGAATTTACCACAGCACCAAACATGCCCAACTACCTTAAGTAGCCCCTATAATAGAGTCTATGCCCTGTCTATCTGCATAGCTTTTATTTTCAGCTACGTGCAACCACATTTAGGCAGCACCCCTGACTAGCTATTCAGCCGAACCATCAGCAACATAGTGCACCTGGAAGCTGATATGATCAGATTGCCAGAACGAATGAAGTCTGTGGGCTTAGCCCAGTGGCCAGATCAAGGAGCTGCCTAGAAGCTGCTGCTGCTGGTAGCTGAAAAGAAAAGCACTGTCCGTCCGTCCGTTCAAGAGGCTCTTAGTCCTCTTGGCATGCTTCCTGGTTTCCATGGGTATCGCACGGGGGGACTTGGAATTGGAAGCCGGTGAGCAGCCCAGAGTTGGCTGAAAAACCATGTAACAATCCAATCCAAGAGGCTCATAACAACGTGCTGGTACATACCATTTGAACGCCCTCCAGAAAATGAGGGATCCTTAACCCCTGCCCCTGCCCCTTCCACGTCCTCGTCCGCGTCCACGACCCCTGCCTGGGATTACACCTGCAGATGGGATGGGAGAACATGTTCAGTGACGGATGCTCTGGTGCTGAGCCCTTAATGCTTTCACGTGCCACTTTTTCAGCTGTCAGAATACGAATACAGTCCTCATACATTGTGTAGGATTGTTGCAGTTATTTTAATCATCATTCAGCTGGGGTTTGCTCACTAAGCAAGCTACACTGCATCTTCAAGCCAGAGAACAGATAAGAGAGGCCACAGAATGTCAAAGAACAGATAAGAGAGGCCACAGCCAGTATGACAGGATAATGCCGAAAGCAGACACAAGAAAGAGAGCCAATGCCCTCCACAAAGCAACGAGGATGATGCGGTGAGCAGCCAAATTGCTGGCTTGAGCCATGTAACCGAGTTAAAGTTCAGTGATGGATGAATAGTCTAAGAGCAAAAACACTTTCATTGTTTCACAGTGCCCAGGATTATATCTACAACTACCATTTCAATGGGCCTTGGCCACGGTAGTTGAAGGATGGATGGAGGGTAGGTACGATAAGCTCCAAGTCTCTTCGGCATATCAGATTACGAACGTCATCAATATCTTAGATCAAAAGTCTCTCCTGGATATCCTCCAGGAATTCAAGTGTCATCCAACATGGAAATCAATCAGAGTCCTTGGCGAACCCATCCAAACGGTGATTGGAAATGAACCAAGAATACAGTTGTTTTATTCAGCAGCCTACTAAGGGTAGCCTTTCCATCTGTATGCATTTTCTGTCCGATGGCCATGCAAGCCTGCTTGTTGAACCAGCCCGTCCACAACAAACACAACGCGGTGGGCATGTGAATGCATGGAAAACTAATCAAGGATCTGAAGATAGAGATGAACTGCCCCTTCTGTGATCACGGCATAGATAAAATGGGCAGTGACAGCCAGATTACAATTTAAGCTCTTACAGACACATCTGGATAATGCAAGAGTTGGGTTGTATTACAGTGAGTACCCATGCAGTGATACAATTGGAAATGAGAAGCAGCACAGCAGCTCAACGTATAGCACACATCTTCGTGTTCACGGATTTGCACCACCAGTCTATCTGGTGCTCTAATATCACTCTGATTCCTATTCTTGGGGCCAGGAGGCACTACAGATTAGGGGTGTGTTTGACACCATTTTAGACACCCCCTTCAGCACACCTATCACCCCAAATGCATCCTTTCAAGCCAAATACAAGGTAGCCACAAACAACCTAAGTGAGTATCAACTGTGGTGGCCTATTTGCTTTGAACTGAACATACTTTGAAACGTGAGGAGAGCTACCAGAACTAGATGGTAGCCACTTCATAACTGGAAAAAGCAAGAACAAGAAGGGCATCATCATCAATATACTGATGTTCGACACTACTTCTGAGCAACATGCGTCATAGCTTTAACTACGAGCAGTAGCTTCAAGGTAGATCCTCTGACTGGCTGGTATGCCAAAGCTGATGCAAGCTAGTGCACCTTGGAGCTCACACAAATATCTTTCCCGCGCTAGTAGCGTCTTGGGACATGGCCCAGAGGCTGGCTCAGATTGTTGCCTAGTAGCTGCTGTTCGTAACTGAAAATAAAAGCTGTGCCACAAAAACTAAATTGATTGGGACGCGTTAGGCATGGATCTGCAATACAATTATATGCAAAAAAAGCTTCATGAAAATTAATTCAGACAAGATTGTGGTAGGTCCTAACTACGATGGAATTTAACTGACAGAGCCAACCCTCCATGCAGTGCGAAAGAAGGATGCTGAGTATGCATGGGTACTCACCAGGACGAGCTGAGCGTGTTGGCCGTTGCTTGGGCTGATCAATATCCACAAGAAGAGTGTCAAGGTTAAGACTGTCCGGAAGCAGGTAGTACCTAATATTATTTCCACGCACGCTCAGATGATCCAAGTTCATTGGGTTCTTTCCTTTGGGAATCAGCTTGACAGATTTCAAGTGGGTGTTCATGGCAATATCAACACCTGTGGATGGGAGCAACAGATGGATGTGAGAAACAGATGAAGATGTACTTTCATCCAATTAGGTGTGGTGTGGCCTGATTCTGAATCTGCATCTTACCAGTGATCGTTCCCTGGATGACACTCCCATTCTTAAGCTCTATCTGCACCGTCTCATTGGACAGCTTCATCAGGAACCTGCGCGAATATGAGCTGTTGGAACGCGCAGGGCATCACCAAGGACGTCGAGCGCAACGGGAAACCTGCCTGACGAGCTTGACCATTTTGGGAGACTAAGTGTAAGATCCGAGGAGTGGCTTTCAAGCTTTCTCAAGCTGTTTGATTTCCTCAACGAACCACGAAGCTAGGGATTGAGGAACGGACGCTCGTCGAGTTAAGAGGGATGCTGCTAATCAAAGGACTCCACTGTGTAGCCGCATTGTATTTCAGCCAGGGTCCCCCCCCCCTTGAAGTACAGTACATCATATGTATTGCTCGCCAACTTGGTCGCGAGTCATTATTTTCCCACGCTGACCGGCGTTTTTATTCTATTCTATTCTATTCAACGTGGCTTAGCGTGCGAGCTCATCTCCTTGCGCTGCACGTGCGACTCACTAGGTAGAGAATGCCGCGTCCTCTTTTGCCTGGAAATTGACCTGCGTACGTTAGAAGTATACGTTAGAAGTATACGTTAGAAGTATACGTTAGAAGTATACGTTTCGACACTTCACTTTTCCCTTGCTGTTCAGATCCCATGAGCGCGCTCGGCTTTTGCTTGTTTTCTGCACCACATTGTGCGTCCACGTCAGCTTCCTCTTCCTTCGGAGCTAGCTTTTGTACAAGATCTCCATGTTCTTCACCTCCCACGCGGAGCTGTCCAGCTGGGCCTTCAACCCGTCTCCCGCCACCCAGAGCATACACCAACGTCGCTCCATCCAAACGTCGCGCCAGACGACGTTCTTCAAAGGGACTTGAGTCCCCTGAGGACGACGACTTCGATTTTGGAGGTCCCACAGGTCCTGGTGGAGGCAGTGGCAGCGGTGGCTGGGGCAGTGGAGGAGGGGGTGGAGGCTTTGGCCTTCCTGAAGAAGAGGGCAACAACCGGCATAGCCAATGGAACAACAGCCTAAATGTACAAGCTCTCTTCTACGAGATATCCTGGTTGTGGGCTGTTGTCACTGGCCTCTCCTTCGCCCAGGCTCTCTACTTCGTATTTGCTGGATTCAAAAAGGCATGCTCTGTGCGATAATCTGATTCATCCTAGCATGCGGTTGTGCTTTTGGACGCTTGTTCAGTTGTTTTCTTCTGTTGTGTGCGAGTTGTATGTTTAATTGTTTGTGTGCTCCCTGACTCAGTTTTCCAGCCAGTGGGAGGGACTCACCCTCTTTGTCTTCCGTAGGGGTACAGCAAATTACACATACTGTCATTTTGTGTGCAGTCTTGTACCTCAACAACACTTATTCCCCGCTGTTTGTACTAAGTGGGGCCTCCGTTAAGCTTTTTTCTTGTTTCCATGTTAGCAACCTATGGAAGAGAGCACACCGCACGGCATGCACTGCCCACGTAAGGGGACATACTGCTGTGTGGTGCACTCTCTTCCATATAACCAAATAAGTATGCCATGCATATGGCTGCTGTGCTACGCTTGTTATACTGCTGTTGTTTTGTTATTAGGGAACGGCAATCTGATGCTGGCAGTCTGACAAAGCTTAAGTTACCATTTATATACAGTATCATATGATGCAATATATATGATATCATGCTCGCCTTTGGTCAATATCATATGATATGCCGTTCCCTGGTTGTTATTAGGTGAAACAAGGAGGAGAGGGAAAAAAGAAAAAGAAATGATTTGTTCGCGTTTACATTTTCCTGGTTTTTATATTTTACTGATGAAGACGGCGAGCAGCCAAATTGCTGGCTGGAGCTATGTAACTAAGTTCAAGTTCAAGTTAGGTGATGCAAGAGTTTTCTCGATTGATCACGACCCCTAGAAGTGCTGGATTTGCTTATTGCTTGGTTTTTCAGCCAACTCTATCTGGGCTGCTCTCCGTCTTTCAATCCCAAATGCCCTTGTGCGATACCCTCGTAAATCAGGGAGCACACTTAACAGATTACGGTTAATGTTGATGCTCTGGTTGTGTTGTGTGTGCCGGCATGCCTTGGGGTTCACCAGGTGTAACATAGACTCCTTAATCCCTTGTACTTGAATTAAGTTAGTTGGTTACATGGCTCCAGCCAGCAATTTGGCTGCTCGCCGTCTACGGCAGCGACATAAATACATCATTACCAGGAAACTCCAATAATAATCACAAACAATCGAAATGTAAGCCTTCTGATCATAATATGCTTGATCTAATCCCTTCACACACTCACAAAGAAACATTCACCGCTTGTAACATCGACTCCGTTGTCCTGCTAAACCCTCTCAAACTTGAACTTTGTGATAAGGCTCCAGTAAAATAATGCTACTCGCTGTCTTCAGAAAGATTGGGGTTAAGAACTCGCCTTTGCCTGCGTCTTGAAATCGTCAAAAATACCAACTCTGTTTTGGCAGTGGTTAGCACCGGGGGGGAAAAGTGATCTGTTCGAGTTTACATTTTCCTAGTAATAATATTTTTACTGCCAAAGACGGCGAGCAGCCAAATTGCTGGCTGAAGCTATGTAACCAAGTTCAAGTTCAAGTTAGCAGTGGTTGACTGATTTGTAGGGGGTAGGAGTAAAGACACAGATATTTAGGCCACACAAAGTTAAGGGAACAAATTGTAAGGTCCGGGGAATGTTTACATAAGACGAAGACATCTAGAAGGTGACTATACAAGGACTATACGTGTAGGCAGTAAAAATCTCGTCACTACAAGCATTCTACACGTGTCTGACTCAGCTGGCCGCTGTCAGGTACTGCTCTCTAAGCTAACCCCCTCGATTCATTTCAAATTTCAAGCGAAATCAGCCAATTTCGCCGGAGCAATTCAAGTGCTAAGTCTCACTCCAATCTCGTTTCCAATTATGATAACATGGGCCCTCCTCAGCCACATTATCATGTGAGTTGGCTACAACTTTAAATGCCATGTTAACTTCTACTACTACCTGAGCTTTAATATCCTATACTATAATATAGTGGATTTCCGTTATACGACTGGCTCAATGGTAGAGCACGTCGAAACGAGGTGCGGGGTTTGAATCCCCGCGCTTTAGTGTTCGCGGTCGCTGTCAACTAGCATTGTCCAGGCAAAGTAGCAGCCCGTTCTGTACCGCTGTAAGACGGGGCTCCCTTAATACCACGCCCCACCAGGTGTTATCATTATCATTATGAGTAAAGTGGATTTATCACACGGATATCTACCCAGATTGGCAGACTCTCAATAAATGGCCACTGGATCCTTGACTGGATCCCTACAATTTTGTTACGCGACCAATACATGCATGTAAACAGTATTACCCTATGCGATTGCATTCTATACATTGAGGTGAGAAGTAGTAGTTGTACACTTGTATATACCCATATACATGTATATATTTTCTCAAGTTTACTATGCCCACAGACGTTGCGCAGCTTAATGATGAACCATGCACCATAGACGCATGAAAAGTTGGCAAGCATGTGGCAAAGTGTTTTTTGCCAAAGGGATGATTCTGTGCAATTGGGCCAAAACTGGGAGCGGGTTGTTTGGCGCGCGTCTTGCCAACTTACCAACTTTTGTACCGGCCGGCAATTCAGGCTGGAACCAATATGATAAAACCATATTTTGGTACCCTTTTTCGTCCTCTTGCCAACTTCAAATTCTGCCGACTTTTCGTGCGTCTATGGTAGTCATCCGCCATATCAAACCATGTACCATTATCTCGATAATTGGTAAATAAAATATGGCTACCTAAACATGACTCTACACACAGGCCCATGCTTAGGTGGTCATGGCCCGTTTCAGTGATACGATTGGTTTAGTGGTACACCAAATCGCTTTGAACGACGAAGGGTCGGGGGTTCTATTCCCCCTACAGTCACCCTTAGCGTTGCAGGTCTTTGTCAACCGCAATGGTAGCTTGTCCGGTCAAGGTGGTAGCCCGTTCTCTGCCTGTGTACAACGGATTCCCTTAACACCACGCCCCACCAGGCGTTATCGTTGCCTTTTTAGGTGCTCATGGCTGCTCATGGCATGAGGTGCCATGGCATCCTCAGGTTCTCATGGCTCCGCCAGCACTTCGGGGGTGGAGCATCCAAAAGGTGAAAATCCTAGATGAAAAAAACTAAGCATGTAGCAATGCAGGGGGCCATGGATTGTAGCAGTTAAAAGCCATGCCACCGTGGCATGGCAGCAGACAGACAGCAGAATCGTGAAGTCATGAGACAGACAGCAGACTCGTGAAGTCATGAGACAGACAGCAGACATCAGATTCGTGAAGTCATGTACGCCGAAGCTTAGCGATAGTACAGTGAACTCACTGGTTATGCCTTCTATCAGCGTTGAGACTGAACTTGACTGTGAGCAAGGACAATTAATGCTTTGGCTTCCAAGGATTGGATTGAAAGACTTAATCTCCTCCAGAGGGCAACTGTTTTTATAGCCGTGGACACACGTCTTTGACTGATTGCGTATGGCAGGCTGAGAATAATCAAGCTAACTCCCAAGCTAAGTCTGAGTCTGAGTCTCAAGCTCAGTCTCAGCAGCTTGAGACCCAACAGGCCGAGTGCTTGTAGGTTGAACACCTGCAGGTTCAGTCTCCATGGCTCGAGTTTCTAATTGCTGTAGAGTGTACAGCTTCCCCTCTGTAGGAGGATTCTCGGTTGGCTTTGGCTCGCAGGCCCGAGTCTCAGAAGGCTGCACCGGTGTGGGCTGTGCTGGTGTGGGCAGTGTTGGTGAGGGCTGGGTTGGCACCTCCTTCTGCGGGGGAGCCAGCAGGACCTTCCTCAGACTGGCGCACGCCCTGACTGGGTCTGTCAACCAGAGCTGCTTCACCAGGCTCATGAGTGGCAGAGAGGGCGGAGAGCCACAGGCACAAGCCGCCGTCCACACGCCTTCAATACAGGCTGCCAGGTCAGAGGTGCATCTCTGGGCAGCGTCCTTAGACCCCATGTGCATCTGTGCTATGCTCAGCTTCGCAACGTCGCTGATGGGGGTACATAAGCTAACCAAGACCTCTCGCTGCATCTTCTGCCGGTCTACCTGGCTGACCTCACCAGCGACTCTACTACCTCTTGCCTGGGTATCCGCCTCCATCCTATGAGACCCCTCCACCCCAGCTGCTGTGGTTAAGGCTCCAGCCTCAGGGGCGGAGGCCTGACGGGTCTTGGGGGCTGTGGCAAAGGCCCGTGCAGAGCCACCAGCCTCATCAGCATAAGCTGTATCGGATGCTCCAGGGTCTTCTCCACAGCCGAGAAAAGAAGGCTGACTTGAACCGTCGACCTCCATGGGTGAGCTTCCACTGTCTGGGAAAGGGGCCTTCTTAAGCGAGCTGTCTATTCGAACCTGTATACAGAATCACTGGTAAAATAAGAACGAAAATCTACTGGTTGCGGTCGCTTTTGAAGAGTAAGTTGGCATTTGATTTACCGCTTGTTGTTGCTGTTATTAGGCCAAAACAAGGGTCTGATTGTCCTGGTTATTTTACTAAGGAATAAGAGAGGTCAGGGCCAAGTTGCTCACAGAAGTTAATGCTGTGAGATGCATTCAGGTCCCAAGCCGTTTTAGAGGACGAAGAAAAAGATGATGAGAGTAGCCTGGGGTTGGGTGTAAGTTTGGGTGTTGGTTTGGGTGTTGGGTGTTGGTTTGGGTGTTGGTTTGGGTGTTGGGTGTTGGTTTGGGTGTTGGTTTGGGTGTTGGGTGAGAGGTCAGGGCCTATTTGCTAAGAGGAGTTCATGCTTTTTTCTTTCTGAATCGTCGTTGGCGCTGATAATATTTATTATGACATTTATGATGGTGATGGTATTTATGATGGTGCTATTGATGATGGTGTTATTGATAATGATGATATTGATGGTGCTATTGATGATGGTGATGATGATATTGACGATGATGATATTGATGATGATGATATTGATGCTGCTGCTGCTGCTGATGATGATACTGCTGCTGCTGCTGATGATGATGATACTGATGATGATGATGACAACGATGGTGACGATGATGGGTGCATTATCCCAGAGGCAATCGCTAAGCCTAAGGTCAGGGAAGAAGCAAAGTTGAAGTCAAAGACATGAACGAATATCTAGAGTATCAAAAACAGCGTCCAGTACAATGGACCCCTTGCCAAGCTAATCAGCCATTGGTCATTGTCGCTACGTAGCACCCAGTAGCAACATCCACCACCAAGCAGATTTGAGTGTCAAAAACAGCGGCCAGTGCAATGGACCCCTTGCCAAGCTAACCAGCCATTAGTCATTGTCGCTACGTAGCACCCAGTAGTAACATTCACCGAAAAGCGGATTTGAGTGTGAAAAACAGCGGCCAGTGCCATTGTTCCCTTGCCAACCCAATCAGCCATGAGTCATCGTCGCTACGTAGCACTGAGTAGCAATATTCACCACCAAGCGGATTTGAGTCTCAAAAACAGCTGCCAGTGCGATAGACCCCTTGTCGAACTTCCAACCCATATATCAACATGCTGAACCCTTCAACAACCCTCAATACTGTACAGCACCATGCACCAGCCTTCACCAGCATGCAACACGCTTCATAACACATCATCACTGTGCAGTAGAGCAGCAGTGCAGCACCCTCCATACACCCTACACTGTGCAGCACCATGCACCAGCCTTCACCAGCATGCAACACGCTTCATACACATCATCACTGTGCAGTAGAGCAGCAGTGCAGCACCCTCCATACACCCTACACTGTGCAGCACCATGCACCAGCCTTCACCAGCATGCAACACGCTTCATAACACATCATCACTGTGCAGTACAGCAGCAGTGCAGCACCCTCCATACACCCTACACTGTGCAGCACCATGCACCAGCCTTCACCAGCATGCAACACGCTTCATAACACATCATCACTGTGCAGTAGAGCAGCAGTGCAGCACCCTCCATACACCCTACACTGTGCAGCACCATGCACCAGCCTTCACCAGCATGCAACACGCTTCATAACACATCATCACTGTGGAAGTTAGAGCACAGTGCAGCACCCTCCCATACCCCCTACACTGTGCAGCTACCATGCAACCAGCCTTCCGCATGCACACGCTTCATAAACACTCATCACTGTGCATTAGAGCCTGCAGTGCACACCCCTCCATACACCCTACACTGTGCAGCACCATGCACCAGCCTTCACCAGCATGCAACACGCTTCATAACACATCATCACTGTGCAGTAGAGCAGCAGTGCAGCACCCTCCATACACCCTCACTGTGCAGCCATCCCAACCCCTTCACCAGCAATGCACACAGCCACAACACACCGCTTCATAACACTGTGTCCACCGTTGCACAGCAAGCCACGCCCTTCACCAGCAGGCAACCGCGTCTTAACACAATCATCACTGTGAGTACATCCAGCAGTGCAGCACCCTCCATACACCCTACACTGTGCATCTATGCAGCCTTCGACCTCACCACAATGCAAAACGCGTCATACACATGCCACTGTGCAGTAGAGCAGCGTGGCACACACCCCTCCGTAAACACCCTGACCACGGTGGGCATCACCATGCACCAGCCTTCACCAGCATGCAACACGCTTCATAACACATCATCACTGTGCAGTAGAGCAGCAGTGCAGCACCCTCCATACACCCTACACTGTGCAGCACCATGCACCAGCCTTCACCAGCATGCAACACGCTTCATAACACATCATCACTGTGCAGTAACAGCAGCAGGTGGCACAGCATCACCCTCCATACACCCTACACTGTGGCACCCCATGCAACCAGCCTTCCACCCCACATGCAAAACACGCTTCTTCATACACAACCATCACGTGCAGTACAGTGCAGTGGCAGCACCCTCCCATAACACTCCTACACTGTGGCAGCACACCATGCACCATCCTTCACACCAGCATTCAACAAACACGCTTCATAACACTCATCACTGTGCAGTACAAGCAGCAGTGCAGGCACACTCCATAAAACCCCTACACTGCGCAGCACCATGCACCAGCCTTCACCAGCATGCAACACGCTTCATAACACATCATCACTGTGCAGTAGAGCAGCAGTGCAGCACCCTCCATACACCCTACACTGTGCAGCACCATGCACCAGCCTTCACCAGCATGCAACACGCTTCATAACACATCATCACTGTGCAGTAGAGCAGCAGTGCAGCACCCTCCATACACCCTACACTGTGCAGCACCATGCACCAGCCTTCACCAGCATGCAACACGCTTCATAACACATCATCTCTGTGCAGTAGAGCAGCAGTGCAGCACCCTCCATACACCCTACACTGTGCAGCACCATGCACCAGCCTTCACCAGCATGCAACAGCGCTTCATAAACACATCATCACTGTGCAGTAGAGCAGCAGTGCAGCACCCTCCATACACCCTACACTGTGCAGCACCATGCACCAGCCTTCACCAGCATGAACACGCTTCATAACACATCATCACTGTGCAGTAGTAGCAGCAGTGCAGCACCCTCCTACACCCTACACTTGCAGCACCATGCCACCAGCCTTCACCAGCATGCAACACGCTTCATAACACATCATCACTGTGCAGTAGAGCAGCAGTGCAGCACCCTCCATACACCCTACACTGTGCAGCACCATGCACCAGCCTTCACCAGCATGCAACACGCTTCATAACACATCATCACTGTGCAGTAGAGCAGCAGTGCAGCACCCTCCATACACCCTACACTGTGCAGCACCATGCACCAGCCTTCACCAGCATGCAACACGCTTCATAACACATCATCACTGTGCAGTACAGCAGCAGTGCAGCACCCTCCATACACCCTACACTGTGCACCAGCCTTCACCAGCATGCAACACCTTCATAAACACTCATCACTGTGCAGTAGAGCAGCAGTGCAGCACCCTCCATACACCCTACACTGTGCAGCACCATGCACCAGCCTTCACCAGCATGCAACACGCTTCAATAACACAGCTCATCACTGTTCAGTAAGAGCAAGGCAGTGCAAACAGCACCCTCTCCATGAGAACCCTTCACTGTGCAGCACCATGCACACATCCTTCACCAGCATGCAACACGCTTTCATAACACCTTCATCACTGTGCAGTACAAGCAGTCAGTGCACGCACCCCTCCCCTCCACTCCATACACCCTACACTGTGCAGCAGCCTTCACCAGCATGCAACACGCTTCATAACACATCATCACTGTGCAGTACAGCAGCAGTTGCACATAATCACCCCCCTCCATACAACCCTACACTTTGTCAGCAAGCACCATGCCCAGCCTCACCAGCATGCAACACGCTTCATAACACAATCAATCACTGGATTAGAGGGCAGCAGTGCATCACAACCCTCCATCCCCCTACACTGGTGCACAAGCACCATGCACCACAGCCTTCACACAAGCATTCACACGCCTTCATAACACATCATCACTGTGCAGTAGAGCAGCAGTGCAGCACCCTCCATACACCCTACACTGTGCAGCACCATGCACCAGCCTTCACCAGCATGCAACACGCTTCATAACACATCATCACTGTGCAGTACAGCAGCAGTGCAGCACCCTCCATACACCCTACACTGTGCAGCACCATGCAACCAGCCTTTCACCAGCATGCAACACAGCAAACGCTTCATTAACACATCATCACTTGTGCGTACGCAGCAGTGCAGCAACCCACCATAAACACCCTAACACACTGCGCATCACCATGCCCAGCCCTTCATTCAACCAGCAGAACACTCTTCATAACATACATCCATCAACACCGAACAGTGCAGTACAACAGCAGCAGTGCAGCACCCTCGCATACACCCTACAACTGTGCAGCACCAATGCCACCAGCCTTCCCATCATGCATCACGCTTCATACACCATCATCACTGTTCAGTACAGCAGTCAGTTCAGCACCCTCCATAAACACGAACCCTACACAACTGTGCAGCACCATGCAACCAGCCTTCCCAGCATGGCATCACCTTCATAACACATCATCACTGTGCGTAACAGAGCAGTGGCACCAAGCAGCACCCTCCATACAACCCTATACACCCTACACTGTGCATCCACCATGCACCAGCCTTCCCAGCACGCTTCAATCGCTTCATAACACATCATCACTGTGCAGTACAGCAGCAGTGCAGCACCCTCCATACACCCTACACTGTGCAGCAGCCTTCACCAGCATGCAACACGCTTCATAACACATCATCACTGTGCAGTAGAGCAGCAGTGCAGCACCCTCCATACACCCTACACTGTGCAGCACCATGCACCAGCCTTCACCAGCATGCAACACGCTTCATAACACATCATCACTGTGCAGTACAGCAGCAGTGCAAGCATCCCCTCCATACACCCTACACGTGCAAAGCCCATGCACCAGCCTTCACCAGCATGCAACACGCTTCATAACACATCATCACTGTGCAGTACAGCAGCAGTGCAGCACCCTCCATACACCCTACACTGTGCAGCACCATGCACCAGCCTTCACCAGCATGCAACACGCTTCATAACACATCATCACTGTGCAGTAGAGCAGCAGTGCAGCACCCTCCATACACCCTACACTGTGCAGCACCATGCACCAGCCTTCACACCAGCATGCAACACGCATTCATAACACATCATCACTGTGCAGTAGAGCAGCAGTGCAGCACCCTCCATACACCCTACACTGTGCAGCACCATGCCCAGCCTTCACCAGCATGCAACACGCTTCATAACACATCATCACTGTGCAGTACAGCAGCAGTGCAAGCACCCTCCATAACCCTACACTGTGCGCAGCACCATGCACCAGCCTTCACCAGCATGCAACAACGCTTCATAACACATCATCACTGTGCAGTACAAGCAGCAGTTGCAGCACCCTCCATACACCCTACACTGTGCAGCACCATGCACCAGCCTTCACCAGCATGCAACACGCTTCATAACACATCATCACTGTGCAGTAGAGCAGCAGTGCAGCACCCTCCATACACCCTACACGGTGCAGCACCATGCACCAGCCTTCACCAGCATGCAACACGCTTCATAACACATCATCACTGTGCAGTAGAGCAGCAGTGCAGCACCCTCCATACACCCTACACTGTGCAGCACCATGCACCAGCCTTCACCAGCATGCAACACGCTTCATAACACATCATCACTGTGGCAGTAGAGCAGCAGTGCAGCACCCTCCATACACCCTACACTGGCAGCACCATGCACCAGCCTTCACCAGCATGCAAACACGCTTCATAACACATCATCACTGTGCAGTAGAGCAGCAGTGCAGCACCCTCCATACACCCTACACTGTGCAGCACCATGCACCACAGCCTTCCACCAGCATGCAACAAAAACACACCGCTTCATAACCACAATCATCACTGTGCAGTACAGCACAGTGCAGCACCCTCCATGACACCTACCTGTGCAGCACCATGCCACACCTCACCAGCATGCATCACGCTTCATAACACCTCATCCTGTGGCAGTACAGTACAGCGCATGTGCAGCACCCCTCCATAACCACCTATACACCTGTGGCAGCACCATGCCCATCCCTCACCAGCATGCAACACTCTTTCATATAACACATCATCACTGTGCAGTACAGCAGGCAATTGCAGCACCCTCCATACAACCCTACACTGTGCAGCAACACCATGCCACCAACCAGCCTTCACTCAGCATGCAACCCGCTTTCATTACAATCATTACAAACCACTCACTGTTTTCAAATTAACAAGCAGCAGTGCAGCACCCTCCCATTACAAACACCTACAACACCCTACAACGTGCAGCACCATGCACAGCCTCTTCCACCAGCATGCAACACGCTTTAATAACCATCATCAGCGGTCATATGAGCCAGCAGTGACACGCACCCTCCATACCCCCTAACACGTGCCGACACCATGCCACACATCCTTCACCAGCAGCAACCACGCCTCATAACAAACCATCATCACTGTGCAGTAGACAGCAGTGCAGCACCCTCCATACCCCCCTACACTGTGCACACCATGCACCAGGCCTTTCACCAGCAGGCAAACACCTTCATACCACATCATCACTGTGCATAAAGCATCATTGCAGCACCCTTCCATACACCCCTACACCTACACTGTGCAGCACAGCGCATGCACCAGTCCTTCACCAGCAGGCAACACGCTTCATAACACCACACACGTGCATTAACACTCAGGCAGTGCAGGCACCCTCCATACACCCTACAAAACATGTGCAGCACAGCACCAGCCTTCATTCACCAGCATGCACGAACGCTTCATACCCCCTCATCCACTGTAGCAGTAAAGCATCAGTGCAGCACCCTCCATACACCCTACCACTGTGCAGCTACCATGCACCAGCCTCACCAGCATGCAACACACGCTACATAACACATCATCATCACTGTGCAGTAGAGCAGCTGCAGCAGCAACCCTCCATACACGCCTACACTGTGCACACCATTCACCATCCGTTCACCAGCATGCAACAAAACACGCGTTATAACACAAATCATCACTGTGCGGTAGAGGCCGTCAGGGCCACTCCCGCCAACACCCTACAACAACTGTCTGCACACATGCAACCACCTTCACCAGCATTCAACACCTCCATAACACATCTCCCTGTGCCGTAGAGCAGCCGGTCAGCACCCTCCATACAACCCTCCACTGTGGCACCATGCACCAGCCTTCACCAGCATGCAAAACGCTTCATAACACATCATCACTGTGCAGACCCGGCTACAAGCAGCAGTGCAGCACCCTCCCCTACCAACACCCTACCTGTGCACACCATGCAAACCAGCCTTCACCATACATGCAACACGCATCAATAACACATCAATCACTGTGCAGTAGAGCAGCAGTGCAGCACCCTCCATATTACACCCTACCACTGTGCAGCACCATTCCCCCCTTCAACCAGCATGCAGCACGCTCATAACACAATCTCAATCATCAACTGTGAAGTTAGAGCAGCATGCAGCACCCTCCAATACACGCACACTGTGCAGCAGCACCAGCACCAGCCTTCACCAGCATCATGCACACGCTTCATAACACATCAATCACTGTGCAGACAGCACATGCAGCCCCTCCATACCCCTACACTGCCAACAACCAGGCACCAGCCTTCACCAAGCGACAACCTTCATAACACTCATCACTGTGCAGTACAGCAACATGCCATCACCCTCCAATACACCACCCGACAACTGTGCACCAGGCCGTCACCAGCATGCAACAAACGCGTCATTAACACATCAATACACTTGTGCAATAAGCAGAAGTGACAGCACCCTCCATACACACCTACACTGTGAGCACACCATGCACCACCTTCACCAGTCATGCACACGCTTCCTACACAGCATCACTTGTTGCAGTAGAGCGCAGTGCAGCAGCACCCTCCATACAACCCAACACTGTGCAGCACCTGGCACTCAGCCTCCCCCAGCATGCAACACCTTCATAACACATCATCACTTTGGCAGTAGAGCATCATCACGCGCCCTCCATAACACCCTACTCTGTGCAGCAACCCATGCACCAGTCAGCCTTCACCAGCATGCACACGCTTCATAACCCATCAGCCACTGTGCAGTAGAGCAAGCATTGGCAGCACCCTCCCTCCAGACAGCCCCTACACTGTGGCACACCAATGCAACCACCTTCACCAGCATGCACACGCTTCATAACACACATCACTGTGCCAGTAGAGCATGCGAGTGCAACTGCCCCCTTCCAATACACTCCTACATCGGTGCAGCAACCATGCCACCAGCCTTAAACACCTCACCAGCATGCAACAACCCAAACAACAATAAACGCTCATAACACATCAACATCACTGTGGCAAGTAGACAGCAGTGCGCACCCTCCATACACCCTACACTTGGCAGCAGGCAAACATGCACGTCCTCGCCTTCACCCAGCATGCAACACTTCATCACACATCATCACTTGTGCAGTACAGCACAGTGGCAGCACCTCCATAACCCCCGACACTGTTGCAGCACCATGCACCCGCCTTCCACCAGCATGCAACAACGCTTTATAACAACTCATCAACTGTGCGTAGAGCAGCAGTGCAACACCCTCCATAACACCCTACAACTGTGCAGCACCATGGCACCAGCCTTCCCAGCATGCAACCGCTTCATAAACACATCACACACTGTGCAGTAGAGGCACAGTGCAGCACCCCCATACACCCTACACTGTGCAGCACCATGCACCAGCCTTCACCAGCATGCAACACGCTTCACAACACATCATCACTGTGCAGGTCGACAGCACCGTCATGCACCCTCCATCACACCCTACAAGCACTGTGCACACCATGCAACACCACCTTCACCAGCATGCAACAACGCTTCATAACACATCATCACTGTTCATACGCAGCATGCAGCACCCTCCATACACCCTACGACTGTGCACACCATGCACCACCCCTTCACCATCAATGCAACACACAACAACGCTTCATAACACCTCATCAACTGTGTCACGTAAGAGCAAGCAGTGCACACCCTGTCCATACACCCTACCTGTGCACAACATGCGACAAGCCTTCACCAGCATGCAACACGCTTTATAACACATCATCACTGTGCAGTAAAGCAGCAGTGCAGCACCCTCCATACACCTACCTGTGCAGCCCATGCACCAGCCCTTCACCATCAGCAACAGACGCTTTATAAACACATCATCACTGTGCAGTAGAGCAGCAGTGCAGCACCCGTCCATACCCCTACACTGTGCACAGCACCATGCACCAGCCTTCACCAGCATGCAACACGCTCCATAACACATCATCCCTGTGCAGTAGAGCAGCAGTGCAGCACCCTCCATACACCCCTACAACACTGTGCAAGCCCATGCACCCAACCTTCACCAGCATGCACAACTCTTCTAAACACAGCATCACTGTGCATACAGCACAGTGCAGAACCCTCCATACAACCCTACCCTGTGCACACCTCACCTCCAGCCTTCACCGAGCATGCAAACACTCATCAATAACACATCATCACTGTGGCATTAGAGCAGCATGCAGGCACCCTCCCTACACCCTAACACTGTGCAGCACAACCATGCAACCCGCCTTTCACCACCTGCTCACGCTTCATAACACATCATCACTGTGCAGTAGAGCAGCAGTGCAGCACCCTCCATACACCCTACACTGCGCAGCACCATGCACCAGCCTTCACCAGCATGCAACACGCTTCATAACACATCATCACTGTGCGAAACAGCAGCATGCAGCAACCCTCCATACAACAAACCCTACACTGAGCAGCACCATGCACCAGCCTTTTCACCACACCAGCAGCCCCACACCTTCATAACACATCATCACTGTGTCTACAACATCATGCAGCACCCCCCATACCCCTACCTGTGCCAACCAGCCTTCACCAGCATGCAACACGCTTCATAACACATCATCACTGTGCAGTAGAGCAGCAGTGCAAGCACCCTCCATACACCCGACAAAGCGGTGCAGGCACCATCACCAGCCTTCACCAGCATGCAACAAGCGCTCCATAACACATCATCACTCCGTGCGTAGAAGCAGCAGTGCAAGCACCCTCCCATACACCCTACACTTCGCAGCAACCATGCACCACAATCTTCACCAGCAGGCAACCCGCGTCATAACATCTATCAATCACTATGTTCAAGTAGAGCACCATGCATGCACCCTCCATACACCTCTAAGCATAACACTGTGCACGACACAATGCAACCAGCCTTCACGCAGCATGGCTGGACACGCTTCATAACACAAAAAGTCCATAAATCACTGTGCAGTAGAGGCAGCAGTGCAGCACCCTCCACTACCACCCTACACCTGTGCAGCACCATCACCAGCCTTCACCAGCTGCAACAATCCGCACGCGTCATAACACAGCATAGAGACATCACTAGTGCTACGTAGAGCAGCCGTGCCGCACCCTCCTACCACCCTACCTGGTGCAGCACATGCACCCCTTCACCCCAGCATGCAGCACGCTTTCATACACCATCATCACTGTGCAGTAGAGAGCAGCAGTGCTAGCACCCGTCCATACAGCGCCTACATGTGCAAAGAACGCACCAGTGCACCAACCCTTCACCAGCATGCACCACAACGCTTTCATACACCTCATCACTGTGCAGTAGAGCACAGTGCACACACCCTCCAATACACCCTAAACAAACTTGCGCATCAGGCACCATGCAACCAGCCTTCACCATCAATGCAACACGCTTCAAACCATCATCACGTGGCCGTACAGCAGCATGCAGCACACCCGCAGCATCCCTCATACATACCACCCTACACGGTGCAACCATCCTCACCAGCATGCAACAGGCATGTCACGCTTCATAACACATCATCACTGTGCCAGTAGAGCAACTTGCAGTCACCCCCATCACCCTACAACACTGTGCAACAACCAGCACCATCCTTCACCACATGGGCAACACGCTTCATAACACATCATCACTGTGCAGTAGAGCAGCAGTGCAGCACCCTCCATACACCCTACACTGTGCGCACCACTGCACCACCTTCACCAGCATGCAACAACAACGCTTCATACACTCATGCACTGTGCAGGGGAGAGCAGCAAGCTAGCACGCACAGCAGCACCCTCCCTACCCCTACCCCGTGCAGCACACCTGCACCAGCCTTCACCAGCATGCAACACAACTCTTCATACAAATCATCACTGTGCAGTAGAGCCTCAGTCATCAACCCCTCCATACCACCCTACACTGTGCAGCACCATGCACTCACCTTCACCAGCAAGCAAACACGCTTCATAACACCTCATCACTGTGGCAGTAGAGCAGCAGGGCAGCACCCTCCCAACAACCCGACACTTGTTCAGCACCATGCACCAGCCCTCTCACCAGCATGCCAGCACGCTCATAAACATCACAACTGTGGCAGTAAGCAGCATTGCAGCACCCGCCAGCACACCCTACACTGTGAACACCATGCACCAGCCTTCACCGCATGCACACGCTTCATACACATCTCACTGGGCCCTAAGACAGCAGTGCAGCACCCTCCATACACCCGACACTGCTCAGACCATGCACCAGCCTTCAACCAGCAGCAAACACGCTTTCATAACACATCTAACTGTGCAGTACAGCAATCAGTGCAGGCACCTCCATACACCTACCTGTGCACCAGCCTTCACCAGCATGCACCAACGCTTCATACACTCATCACTGGTGCAGTAGAGCAGCAAGTGCAGCACCCTCCGACACCCTACCTGGGCAGCACCATGCCCAGCCTTCCCAGCATGCAACACGCTTTATAACACATCATACGGTGCAGTAGAGCAGCAAGGTGTCAGCCCCTCCATACACCCTACAATCTGTAGCATCACCTTCACCATCCTTCCACCACAATGCAACACCTCATAACACATCTCACTGTGCAGTAGATCAGCAGTGGCAGCACCCTCCATACACCCTACACTGTCAGCCCCATGCACCATGCCTTCACCATCATGCAACACGCTTCCAGAAACACTCATCACTGTGCATTAGATCAGCATTGCAGCACCCTCCATAACACCCGACCGGGTCAGCACACTCATTCAGCACACCTCCTTCACCAGCCTGCAACACGCGTCATACACATCATCAACGGGTGCAAGTAGAGGCAGCATGCGCACCCTCCATACCCTATACACTGTGCACACCATTCACCACCTTCACCAGCATGCAACACGCTTCATAACACTTCATCACCTGTTTCATAGAGCCCAGTGCAACACCCTCCATACACCCTAACACTGTGCAGCACCATGCACAGCCTTCACCCAGTCAATGCAACACTGCTTATAACACATCATCACGGTTGTCAGTAGCAGCAGCAGTGCACCACCCTCCATACACCCTACCCTGGGCAGTCACCATGACCAGCCTTCACCATCATCACACAGACACCAAACAGCGCTTTTATCACAGCACTTCCACTCGTGCAGTAGAGCATCATCAGCACCCAACAGATCCACACAACCTATCCTGTGCCGCCACCAGGCACCAGCCTTCACCAGCATGCAACACGCTTCATACACATCATCACTGTGCAGTAGAGCAGCAGTGCAGCACCCTCCATACACCCTACACCACGGTTCAGCACCAGTGCACCGCCTTCACCACATGCAACAACCTTCCTAACCCACTCATCACTGTGCAGTAAGCAGCATGGCAGCACCCTCCATACACCCTACACTGTGCAGCCTACCATCGCACCAGCCTTCCCAGCATGCAACATAGACACGCTTCATAAACACATCATCACTGTGCATTTACAGCAGAGCAGTGCAGCACCTCCAATACACCCTACACTGTGCAGCACCATGCACCAGCCTTCACCACGCTCAACAACGCTTCATAAACACCTCATCACGTGCAGTAGAGCAGCGAGTGCACGCACACCCTCCATCCACCCTACACCTACACTGTGCCAGCACCATGCACCCGCCCTTCACTCAGCATGCAACACGCTATCATAACACATCATCCACAGTGCAGTAGAGCAACAGGTCAACGCAC